>CM075973.1:2832958-2979532 GCA_038048745.1 Coluber constrictor foxii
AGTTGTCTTGAGAAGTTGTGGGAGCTTCAACACTGGAGGCTTTCAAGAAGAGACTGGACGGCTATCGGTCAGAAATGGTGTAGGGTCTCTTGCTTGTGTGGGGGGAGGGGGGTTGGACTAGATGACCTAACAAGGGTCCCTTCCAACTCTGTTTATCTGTTATAGAAACCTAAACCACACCACTCATGTAACAAGGAAACTCAGGCCAGTTTTGGGATGGGTCCGTGTTTTGCAAAAGCGCGAATAATCTTTGTGGTTCGGCGGGGGAGAAAAAGGAAAACATTGCCTAAGACACAACGAAGGCTGAGTTTGCTAAGGGGAGAGAGAGGAATCAAAGAGAACTTTTTGCAAATTTTGGTTGCAAATCTCATTTGCAATAGTTTTCTCCTACCAGTTTGTTACCTGCTTCAGAATATTCCTGCTGAGCTACAGAGCATGTAAAGTCAGAATTTTTTTTAAAAAAATTTTTTTAATTCTCTGGAGGGAAAAAAAAAACTATTTAGCCATCTGGGCATCCTTTTCTGAGCCCCAAGAAGAGCACGAGAGCATTAATGATGGATGTTGAGGATAAATGCACACTTGAAACCACTGTGACAGACAGATCTACAAGAAGTTTGAGTGTGGTTTTTGTTGAGTTCCGGGGATTTTAAGCAGATTTCCCAGGTTAGAGTTTCCTCCATGTCGACATTCAGGAACCTAATCATCTGTCAAAGAGAGAGAAAGATGTTCATGAGTTCTCCAGCTGTGGCCTTCTCCATCTGGTTTGTACATTTCTCTCCGAGGTCCCAGCATGGAACAAGGGATGGCTGTCTTGCAGCATCACATGAGGGTGCATGATCCATAACGTTCTGCCCCATAAGTGTGAAAGGTTCACAGAGATCAGCCTAGGTTGGGGAAAAAAAGAAAAGAACCCATCATTAACCCAGCTCGGCTTCCTTCACATTTCAGATCTACAACACATGTGGAAGTAGGAGATTCAAAAGGTCAGCTCTGAAGAGTCTACAGGGAATCTTGGAAAGTCACGATGGTCCCATGGATTAATGTGTTGTGAGAAACCAACCAACAATGGCTTAGTCAGAAAGCTGTGGAAAAACCAGCTATGGCTTAGATATCTCTTCCAAGTGAGGAGGTTGCGTCCAAAATATCTATTGTGTAGCAGACGTTCATGCATGTTTTCTTGGCAATCATGCTCAAACCTTTTAGCTACTATTTCAGCCAACTTCCCCAACCTGTCCATTTCCAAATATGTTAGACTTCACCTCCCATATAGGCTGGGAATTATAGGAATTGAAGTCCAGGACATCTGGAAAACCTCTGATTTCCAAATGATTGATGCACTCTGATTTCAAACAAATGTGTCTGAAATTCTGGAGCTCAAATTTCCATTCTGAGAAGTTCCTCTCAAATTTTGTTAATGGGGTGCCACCACTGAGTCAGGCTGATGGACTGTGAGGGCAAATGTTTCCAAGATTGATCTGGTTCTAGTAATAGCTTCTAGTTCTTGCAGGACACAGCAATAACATCCATAGGTGGCATGTAGAAACCATGATGGCATGATGTCCATCCAATGATGCGAATTTTAAGTCACTTTGCTTGCATAATGATATCATGATGGACACTCTCCCCCCTTTAGATTTCCATGATAATCTTCGATAACCATTCATATTCTCCACAATCTTCTTCTTCATCATCTTCGCCCCTTGATCGGTCAAGCATAGCAGGTTTTCTTGATCTTCATCTGCTTGAAGGACACACTCAAAATATGGGAGTTGGTGGCAGACAAGTTTTCAACAATATTGACTGATTGGTTTGCAATCTGTAATATTCGAAGTCAACATTGCCAACTTCATAATTCAAAGTCACTTTCCTCTCCTTCTTTCTCAACCTCCCATTCTCATAGCTCCTCAAAAGGCAGGTGAAACTCAAATGTTAAGAATGGGAGAATGGGAAGAAAGAAGAAGAAGGGAAAAGGAAGATAGGAGGAGGAGGAGGAGGAGGAAGGAGGAGGAGGAAGAAGGAAGAAGGAGGAGGAGGAAGGAGGAGGAGGAAGAAGGAAGGAAGAGGAAGAGGAGGAGGAAGAGGAGGAGGAGGAGGAGGAGAAGAAGAGGAGGAGGAGGAAAAGGAAGAATGTCATTCTACAGAAGACTTTTCTCCTTCCCACTAAGTTATAGACTTCGTCCCAGAACTATTGAGATCCAATTTCTTCTACCATTAATTGGTGGTGGAGCAGAAGAAGAAGGAAGAGTCTCGGACATTTAATGAATATTTCAGATGCCAAAAGCTACTCTCAGGTTGCAGGACGAAGGTTGGGGGGAAGAAGAACAGAGGGCTAGTCCTGTGTTTATAAACAGAAGCCAGTCAATTAAGATAAGGGAAGGCACGGTAATTAAATTAAAGCCATGGAAAGTCACCAGGGATGAGTTTCAAAGCCCTGCTGGATGTCCCAGATTTTAAAGCTGTCAAAACGAAAAGGATTCTATTACTTTTATTGTCTGTGTAAGAAAAGCTGGGTGGAGTTGTTTTTAATGCCATTATTTAATTTCCTCTTCCAAGAAAACACCCAGGGTAACTACCGTATTCCGAAGAGGGGTCAAAAGTGCCAATAGCGGCTGAATTCCTAGGTCAAACCTAACATGAGCTGTTGGCTTGCTTGATTTTTGATTCAGTGTATTAGATGAACCCAGCCATTCCATGTTTGGAAAATCTTGGTTTATAGCTTAGCGCAGTGGGCAAACTCAGCCAATTGTGGTTTAATCAATAAACCGGGGATCTTAGGGATAATTGAAACCCCTCTACCCAACTTTCTTTCTGAGACCTATATTGTATTAGATAAAGTCACACTCAACTCCTGATGAATTTGTTGTTGTTAGTTGCGAAGTTGTGTCCAACCCATCGCAACCCCATGGGCAATGTTCCTCCAGGCCTTCCTGTCCTCTACCATCTTCTGGAGTCCATTTAAGCTCACGCCAACTGCTTCAGTGACTCCATCCAGCCACCTCATTCTCTGCCGTCCCCTTCTTCTTTTGCCCTCCATCGTTCCCAGCATCAGCCTCTTCTCCAGGGAGTCCTTCCTTCTCATTGGGTGGCCAAAGAATTTGAGTTTCATCTTCAGGATCTGGCCTTCTAAAGAGCAGTCAGGGTTGGTCTCCTCTAGGATTGACCAGTTTGATCGCCTTGCAGTCCAAGGGACTCACAAGAGTCTTCTCCAGTATCATAGTTCAAAGGCCTCCATTCTTGGCGCTCAGCCTTCCTTATGGTCCAACTTCTACAGCCATCCATTGCAACTGGGAAAACCATCGCCTTGACTATACACACTTTTGTTGGCAGGGTGATTTCTCTGCTTTTTAGTATGCTTCCTGATGAATACATGGATGGGAATTTTTGGACACTGTTCATAGGTGGCTTGTTATTGTGTCCTTCAGGAATGTTTTTATGACTTCCCTGTCTGGCATAAAGTCTTATACCCTTCCTGGTTTTCCCCATCCAAACATGTTGATACCACCTCTAGGAACCCATCTAATCGAACCGAGGGAGTTTTCCTCCTGGAATTCTGGAGAGCCCCGGCTTGGAGAAGGTACGCCTAGATGGGCAAAGGACTGAATAAGCTTAAATTTCTTGGCTAAAAAGTTTGGGAGGATTATCTACATTCTGTGTCCCCCCCACCACCACTCTTCCATTCATGCGTAAGTGTCCAATTAGTTCTCCTCCCATTCACTCCCATCTTGTTCTTTCTTTCAAAGCCTCGAGAGCCATTAATCCGCTTTGGAGCATTAAGAGTAGGCTGTTCATCATGAGATCATTTTCTCCGTTGGGGTCCCTCACTCTTGTAAGGATTCTTCGCTCGGCTGTGCCAAATGTTAAGGGTTGTGAAGGCCTTGAAAAGCCCTGGCTGGCTGGACTTTACAATGCCTTGGTCTTCAGAATGCCTTGGTCAAGACCACACTTGGAATATTGCACCCAATAGTTTTGTTCACCACGATATAAATAAAGATGTTGAGACTCTAGAAAGAATGCAGAGAAGAGTAACAAAGATGGGGTCAGGAGGCTAAAACATATGAAGAATTAGGGATGTCTAGCCTGAAAAGATGCAGTGGCTCAATGGCTAAGACGCTGAGCTTGTCGATCGAAAGGTCAGCAGTTCAGCGGTTCGAATCCCTAGTGCGTGAGCTCCCGTGACTTATCCCAGCTTCTGCCAACCTAGCAGTTCGAAAGCACGTAAAAAAATGCAAGTAGAAAATTAGGGACCCCCTTTGGTGGGAAGGGAACAGCGTTCTCTGCACCTTTGGCATTTAGTCAAGCCGGCCACATGACCACGAAGACATCTTCAGACAGTGCTGGTTCTTCGGCTTTGAAATGGAGATGATTACCACCCCCTAGAGTCGGGAACGACTAGCATATATGTGTGAGGGGAACCTTTACCTTTACCTTTACTAGCCTGAAAAGAAGATCCAGGGATACCATTATAGCAGTCTTCCAATATCTCAGGGGCTGCCCCAAAGAAGAGGAAGTCAAGCTATTCTCCAAAGCCCCTGAGGGCAAGACAAGAAGCAATGGGTGGAAACTAACCAAGGAGAGAAGCAACCGAGAACTAAGGAGAAATTTCCTGACAGGGAGAACAATTCATCAGTGGAACAACTGGCCTCCAGAAGCTGTGAATGTTCCAACACTGGAAGTTTTAAAGAAGAGGTTGGATAACCATTTGTCTGAGGTGGTGTAGGGTTTCCTGCCTAAGCAGGGGGTTGGACTAGAAGACCTCCAAGGTCCCTTTTCAGCTCTCTTCTGATTGATCGACTAGCTTGGGAAGTCTGGGTTGGCAAACTTTCAGAGCCCAGCAGGGACTCCCAGCGACTATTTTTTTTATGAATGAGTCCTAACTGCAAAATCTGAAATTCTTTCCGTTTCCCCGAGAAACTTTTGTCTCCATTGCTCAGGTTTGGCCTTGTGGGAGGACGTCTTTTACTTTGCTGAGAAAAATTCAGCTGGTCTTTGTAGCAAGAGGTGGTTGTGTTGAGGGGTGGGGGCGGGGTGGGGTGGGGGGTGGGTGAACCCAGCACTTCCTGGAAAGATTTCTCGATTGGAAAGAAGTCTGGCACACCAACGGGAGCTTGGTGGTGTTTCCGTGGGATGTTGGCAGCTTTATGATTCGAAACGGTGGGATTAGCACAGAGCGGTCAGGATGGTCAAAGGAGGCTGGCAGCTGCCAAAACAAGCTTGCAATTGAAGGAACTGCTTTGTCTGGGCTGCGATGAGGAAGAAGGTCTTAAGACCTTCAGAAGGTTGAGAGGCGTCTCTCATCATGCCTCCTAGGGCAGGGGTCCCCAATCTTTTGGACCTCGGGGATCACTAAATTCATAATTTTAAATCCCAGGGACCACTAATATGATCTGCCTAATGACCTGCTGGGTGGGGATGGCTAAGTGGTCATGTGACTGGGTTGGCGTGGTCAACTCGATGTCACTCACATTGAGGGGCGCCTTGACAGCCGCTACTCGCCCCTCCCCTCCCAGCCACTCCTCGCCTGCCCGAAACATCATCCAAGAAAAAACAGAAAGTCCAGTTGCCTCCTGAGAAAGCACCTTTGGGACAACTGTGAGCTGGAGGACTTGAGAATCTCAATGGACCTTGAAGAAGTTCTGAAGAAGCTTCTTGGATGAGAAGCGAAATGTCTTCAAAGCAAAAACCAGAAAGTCCCGTTATCTCTTGAGAAAATACCTTTGGGACAACCATGAGCTGGAGGACTTGAGAATCTCGATAGACCTTGAAGAAGTTCTGAAGAAGCTTCTTGGATGAGAAGCAAAGTATCTTCAAAGCAAAAAGCATAAAGTCCAGTTGCCTCTTGAGAAAGTACCTTTGGGACAACCATGAGCTGGAGGACTGAGAATCTCCATAGACACTGATGTGAGAGAATTTCAACAGAGGAACCAAGAGAGGGAGTGAAGTCCCCTTTGCTGGATCCTGTTGTGTTCAAACAAAGGGATGTTTGATTTGAGTTCCTGCAGCAAGCAATGGTTTCAAGACCTTCTTCCATATCTATGAGTCCATGTTTGTCCAGTAATTATTATTCCTCCTCCTCCTCCTCCTCCTCCTCCTCCTCCTCCTCCTCCTCCTCCTCCTCCTCCTCCTCCTCCTCCTCCTCCTCCTCCTCCTCCTCCTCCTCCCTCTTCTTCCTCTATCTCTACATTGGTTAAAGGTTTCAGCAGCCCACAAAAGGAAAACAAGCACTCTTATCTGAGCATCACAATAAATCACAACCGCAACTCCATAGGCCAACAAGAAACCCACCTCCCCTGTCAAATTTTCCTCAGTCTGCTCCATCTTTCATATCTGGTGATGACACATCCTCTCACCCTGTTTCTGCCCTCCCCCACACACTGAGAGAACCCCTCAGCCCTGGAGGGAGGGACTTCCTCTGTGGAGAAAGTTTGCCAATTCTCTTGAAGACCTCGGTTGCTTTCTATGGTTTTTCTCTCCCTCCTCTATTATTTCTGGGTATTTTCCCCTCCCGTTCATTCATTATCTTTCAAAGTGAGATCTTCTAAGCTTTTTTTTGGAGGGGGGGCAAGAGGGGACCCAGGGCTTCTCTACCCCTTTCTCAGAATATTTGCCAAAACATTAATTGCTCCGTACAAATGTCTTTTTATGCAGCCTGCTCAGAAGTCCCGTCTCCTCCTACAATGGATGGAAACTCTATTCTTAGCAGACTGGGAGCTTTTCCAGTGGCAGATGGCAAAGAGCAGAATACGGTGCCTCGGGGTCTAAAGGAAACTCTAGACACCCTTTCGGAGAATAGGAGGCAAATGGCCACAAAGCACAATATTCCTTGGCAAGGATATTTGAGAGGATATTTTTCTTCCCGCCATCCAGGCTCTGGTTCCCCAGAGAGATCCCGGAGCTCTCAGCACAAGTCAAATTCTTGATCTTTTTGAGTTGACTCTTTTTCCCATTCAGTGTGGGCCCTGGACCCCACTTTCTGGTTGCAACATGAGGGATACAGAGGACTAGAGTCTTCTCCAAAGTAAAGGTAAAGGTTCCCTTGCACATATGTACTAGTTGTTCCCAACTCTAGGGGGCGGTGCTCATCTCCGTTTCAAAGCCGAAGAGCCAAGGCTCTCCGAAGACATCTCCATGATCATGTGGCCGACATGACTCAACGCCAAAGGCATAGGGAATGCTGTTACCTTCCCACCAAATGTGGTTCCCTATTTTTCTACTTGCATTTTTTAAATGTGCTTTCGAATGGCTAGGTTGGCAGAAGCTGGGACAAGTCACGGGAGCTCATCCCATTACGCGGCACTAGGGATTCGAACCGCTGAACTGCCGACCTTTCGATCGACAAGCTCAACATCTTAGCCACTGAGCCACCTTGTCCTTCTCCAAAGTATGGTCTAAATTAAAAAATGAAACTGGTGGATGCCCATGTTGTGATTGAAGTTCCACCCACCAAAGCTTTGTTTGCATCATGGTAAGGCACCCTCTTGGTCACACCCTGAAGAACCTCTGGGACCAGAATAATAGAGATGGAAAGGACTTTGAAGGTCTTCTAATCCATCCCCCTGATTAAGCAGGAAACCTTTTCTATGTGCAGATCTGATACTACGGTTGAGTTCAATATGAATCTGGTTTTTGATCAAACTCTGGCTGGATCATGAGGAATATTTGACTTCTCCAAGTTATGGCCTCAAAGGTTAAAGTGGTGGACACCCATATGATGATTGAGGTTCCACCTACCAGAGCTCCATTGGCATCACAGTGGGCACCCTCCTGGTCATACTCTGAAGATCTAAAGGTCCTTCATACTCTTCATATTCATACTCTGAAGATCCCCTGGCACCAGAATCACAGGATAACAGAGTTGGAAGGGACCATGGAAGTCTTCTAGTCCATCTTCTGCTTAAGCAAGAAACCCTTGACCTCTTCCTTTTCTATGTGCAAATCTGATCCTGTGGTTGAGTTCATCATGAATCTGGCTTCGTAGGAAAGCTTCACCCCACACCCCCCATCTATCTCTGCTGGCATCTGCTACATGTCAGTGACCCTGAAGGACCTTGCCGGGCTTTGGACATCAAGGATGGAGTATGACCAAGTCCATCCTCCATCCTTCCGAGGTCAGAGGGACGATGGGGCCCCACCTTAGGATATAACGGAGCAGCTTTTCAATCATGCTTCCTTTGAAAAATAATCCAGCTCCACTTTGTTTCTCTGGAAGCTGTGCTACATCTAGAACAGGAAGAAGTTAATTGCTATCCAGGGGGTTGTAGGCGTGCGTTCAAACATGTTTGAAATGTTTAATTTTCTTGAAAGAGAAAAACGCTCTCCATCAAACCTCCTCCCTGTTGACACAGAGGTTTTCTATTAGGAAAGTCAACATGCAGGATTAGTGTCGGCATCTTTGCTTTGCTTCCAAGCAGGATTTTTTTCTCAAGGTGTTCCTTCCCAGTTTGGGGAGTCCTTCCCAAATTTTGCAGAAGCTGGATGGAGAACATTAAAAAACAAAAATCTGATCTGTGGGAAAGAGGTGTCCCAGTAGTTACACACACCTTTCTCAAGCTCTTTGAAATCTCCTTCTTCTCCAAGAAGAGCTAGGTTGAATTAGGTCAACTATGCATTGACTACCTTGGAGAAAATCTACGAGCTGTTCCTCAGCCTCTCAACCTCTGTATACTATAACTAAAAGCCCCAGTTACTGAGAGATGGGCTCCTGGAATCCACTTACTCTGGTTAATTTCCCAACTAGATTACTGCAATGCGTTACTCTTGGGCTACCCTTGAATGGTTCTCAGTGGTTTCCAGGAGTGGAGAAGACAATGGGCACCATTTTGGAAGAGAGGGGAGAATAACATGGGAGAACGGGTGGAAAATTAATTAGAGGACTCCATAGCATTTTGGGGAGGAACTGATGGAAGGAGTCCTCAACCATCTTATGTCTTGGATTTGAGATGCATCCTTGGACTCCAAGAGAAAAATTCAGGGAGGAATGTCAAAGAGCTAACGCTTACTAAGATAATTGAGGATGAGAGGACAAAGAGTTACATGCTAGACGTTGCAGGAGGACAATCAGGTTGGTAGCCCCAAATCAAAAGACTGGTAGCTCCTTTTCCAACAAATAAATTTCTGTAGAAAGCAGAGTCTTGTATGCTGCAGATACAATGGCTACCCCAGTGTTTCTAAACCTGGACAACTTAAGCTGTATGGACTTCAACTCCCAGAATCTCTCAGCTGACTGACAAATCCTGAGAGTTGAAGACCACCCATGCTGATTAGGAAATTCTGGGAGTTGAAGTCCACCCACTCTGGCTGGGGAATTCTGGGAATTAAAGTCTACCCATGCTGGCTGAAGAGAACTGGGAGTTGAAGTCCACTCGTTTAGGATGGGAAATTCTGGGAATTGTAATTCATCCATGCTGGCTGGGTGATTCTGGGAATTAAAGCCCACCCAATCTGGCTGGGGAATTCTGGGAGTTAAAGTCCACCCATATTGATTGGGGAATTCTGGAAACTAAAGTCCACCCATTCTGGGTAGGAAATTCTGGAAATTATATTTCACCCATTCTGGCTCGGGAATTCTTGAAGTTGAAGTCCACTGGCAAATTCTAGGAAATAAAGTCTACCTACAGTGGTTGGGGGAGAACTGGGATTTGATGTCCACACAGCTTAAAGTTGGCCAGGTTGAGAAACACTGAGCTAGACAGATGAACAAGTTACAGGAATACACAGTGCGGTTTTTTTGGGTTCTGCATGTGGCCTCGTCTGCGTTTTGGTCTGGATTGCATTGGCCAAACTCACCAGAACAGCCTTGTCTCTCTCTCCCAGGACCCGTATTGTGAAAAGATTGATTCTTTCCGTTTTGCTGTTTCAGCGGCCGCTTATCGTGGTCTCCTGCTGCAGGTCTACTGGGGTTTTTTGAATTTTGCTGTTTCCTGGATGGGAGGGGGGAGAGAGAGCCAAACTCGGCCCACTGCAGAAGCTGAACCCCCACCTGTATTTTTTTTCCAGATATAATTTATGGCCGTGGTTATTATTGGAAGGAAGTGGTGGTGGATGGATTGGGTTACAGCTGTCCTCCCACCAAAATGAAGGGATCCCTTGAGTTCCCTCACATCTTGCAGTGGTTAAAATGGGGGTGCATCTGAGGCCATGGCACTACCAGGGCTAGGATTTGGGGGTAACAATCTTAATTACTTCCCATGTTTGGAAATGAATAACGTTGATAGGCCATTTAAAAAGGACATCCGGACTTCCAAGAATATATTAAATGTAGAACTAGCTCCCTCCCTCCCTTTCTCCCTTTTGCCCTTCCCTACTTCCTTCTTCCCTCCCTCCCTTCCTCCTTCCCTTCCTTCCTATCTTCCTTCCTTCCTACCTTTTTCCCTCCTTCCCTTCTTTTTTCCTCCCTCCCTCCCTCCCTTTTATCTTCTCTTCCTTCTTCCTTCTCCTCCTCCTCATTTTTCCTCTTTCTTTTTCCTTCTCCTCCTTCTTCCTTCTTCTTCCCCCTTCCCTTTCTCTTTCCCATTGCTATGAAGTCACGCCTAGTGGGTTTATCCTCATAACAACCACACCTCAGGAAGACTGCTTGAGGGGCTGCAGAGTGAGTTGCCCCTCAGGAAGACTGCTTGAGGGGCTGCAGAGTGAGTTGCCCCTCAGGAAGACTGCTTGAGGGGCTGCAGAGTGAAATTCAAGGCCTTGAGCCAATGGCTTTATGGCAAATGTGTTACATTGAGGAGCCATCTGAAACAAACCAGGATCCACAAATTTAGGGATTGGAACTCCGGGCAGTCAAGGATGTCTGGAAAGGGTTCATAGATGGGATGACCACGGAGCTAAACCTCACAATACAAACTTAGCTCCACCACTAAGTCGACTTGGATTGACCCGTCCCTCTAAATCAGAGCCTGATTGGTCTGCTCTTAAGCCCCCATGCCTTAAACCAGCCAACAGAAATCCAGACTACTGAGCTCTATGGAAGCCACCTGAGATGTCAGAAGAAGTGGAGATGTTCTACAGAGAAACAGGAAGAGTTCACTGAAGGTGGATTTCATTCCAGCTTCTGGTTTGTTCTTTCATTAGAGGGGTCATCCTTCTTCATCCTTTCCACTCACCCCAAAAGTTGACTCTGAGTTTGCTCAGAAGGCAGCCAAGAACCCAACTTGGAGCAGGTCAGTCTTCTTATTTAGGCAGCTGGAGTGAAATTATTGTTTTTAATTTATCCTGTGATGGATTGCTGCTGGCTGGAGGATATCCAAAGTGACTCTGTTTTTAAAATATGTCTCCCGTTTCCCTTTCCAGCCCCAGCGAGGATTCCGGATCAACCCGAGAAAGATCTATATATATATTTACAATCTTTTCTCTCTCTTGCTTGGTTTGCTCTTGTTTCTCCCCAACTGGGAAAACCTTTGGCCGAGACAGCAGCCAAAAATGTGTCTTGTCTTCTCTCCCTCTTGAGAATTGGCCAGCTAGCTTTTCCTATCGCCTCTCCTATCTCGTTGGGTCTTTGAGAGTTTCATGCTTTTGCATCCAATTGTCTAGTCTAATGAAAAGAAGGATCAGGGATGACATGGTAGCAGTCTTCCAATATTTGAAGGGTTGCCTCAGAGAAGATGGGATTAAGCTCTTCTCCAAAGCACCTGAAGGCAGGAGAAGCAGCAACAGATGGAAACTAACCAAGGAGAGAAACAACCTAGAACTAAGGAGAAATTTTCTGGCAGTGAGGACAATTAACCTTTGGAATAGCTTATCTCCAGAAGACTGGAGATTTTCAAGAAGAGACTGGACAACCATTTGTCTGAAATGGTATATAAGGTCTCCTCTATGAGCAAGGAGTTGGATTAGAAGACCTCTTTGGCCCCTTCCAATTCTGTCATTCTGCATTGCATGCATACCGATAGAATTCAACGTGGTGATGGAATCATTGTCCCAATCATCTTTGCTGGATGAGGAACAATTGGGGGGTGGGGGGGGGAGGAAGAAATTATTTTTCTCCCACCCAGTCCTTTCTCACCATGATCATACCCTGTTTTCCCGAAAATAAAACCCAACCAAAAAATAAGCCCTAGCATGATCTTTCAGGATGCTCGTAATATAAGCCCTACCCCAGTGATGGGTTTCAATTTTTTTTACTACCAGTTCTGTGGGTGTGGCTTGGTGGGTGTGGCATGGCTTGGTGGGCGTGGCAGGGGAAGGATACTGTAAAATCTCCACTCCCCCCCAATCCAGGGGAAGGTTACTGCACAATCCCCATTTCATCCCGATCAGCTGGGACTTGGGAGGCAGAGAATCAATGGGGGCGGGGCCAGTCAGAATTTTTACTACCGGTTCTCCGAACTACTCAAAATTTCCACTACCCCGAAAATAAGCCCCAGTTAAGATCATCAGCAGAAGGAGGCATTTACTACTGTACTTCCTCCAAAATAAGACCTAACCAGAAAATAAGCCATAATGCATCTTTTGGAGCAAAAATTAATATAAGACCCAGTCTTATTTTGGGAGGAACACGGTAGAATTGCGGAGATGCTGAGACAGTCGCAAGTGTGAGGATTTGGCCCTCTGTTCCTTTTTTCACAAACAGTGCACAAACTTGGCCCTCTGTCCCTTTTTGCACAAACGGTGGTCTGTCAAGGACTACCTGTTATCTTGGAGGGGGGAGGAAGGAACAGAAACATCACAGAAATATATTCTCAGCAATAAAAACCAACAAAAAAAATGTCTCCTGCGAGATGTGAACTCAGCAATAAAAGCTGATTTTGCAACCGTCCCTGTGAGAACTGTCTTTCGGCTTGCGACTCAACCGAGGCAGCCCTGCCAAGAGGAATTTGATTTTCCAGAAGTCACATTCCCCTCCCCAGCCTCCCAGCGACTCCTTCCATGACTGCGCGATGTCAAGATGGCACAAATACATCCAGGGGGAAAAAAAAAGATAAGGCCAATTTGCTTTTCTTGCCCCAGATCGCGCATTCATGCAGTGGTGGTCCCCGGATAACGCCAGCCGTAGACAGGCATGTGCCCCGAAGGCTGCCTCTTGCTTGCTCTCCGGCTAAGAATAGTTAGGCAAATATTTAGACATCATCCCGTTTTAGCACTCAGGGGAAGACTGGGGAGGGTGCTGGGTTTTAAAATAGAAAGGTTTAACCCAGCAAATGTTTGACAGGACTGGGGGGGGGGGAAGACAAAGTGAAAGCGAAATCCGAGTCCAATGGAGGCCAGCAAGGTTTGGAATGAGAGAGAGAGAGAGAGAGACAGACAGACAGACAGACAGACACAGAGGGACAGACAGACAGAGGGGGGGAGGAATGGAGGGAGAGAGAGAGAGAGAAAGAAATGATAAAAATAGTGGTTTTGCTGACAATCTGTACACTCTATTTCAGGTGGGTTTCAGCAGGTTCTGACCAATTCTGGAGAACTCCAGGGGCCAGAAACGGCCCATTTCCCAACTTCCAGTGGGCTGGGAAGGCCCGAAAATCAGCTGGCCGGTGCGCGCATGTGCACTGGAGCTGAGCTAGGGCAATGCCACTATGCCCACCGATATGGTTCCGCGTGCCACCTGTTAGCCTTCATGGCCCTATACCATTTCAGGCAAATGGTTGTCCAATCTCTTCTTAAAAACCTCGAGTGTTAGAGCATACACAACTCCTGGTGGCAATCCTTCTGGTTCCCCTGTTTAATTGTTCTCACCATCAGGAAATTTCTCCTTGGTTCTAGGTTGGTTCTCTCCTTGATTAGTTTCCATCCATTGAAGAAGCTGAGTAAACATGTTGAATGTTGTTTCCTATCCTTTCTTGAAGCTCATCTTCAACTTGTCCTCCAAAGAATGCTAACTGGACCCAGATCCATCTGTACCTCTAGGTTTAGGATACCGTCATTGTGCTAATCTAAACTGTAGAACCCAATTTAGGAGACCTGGAGATAATATTCAGTACTCAGACACACCAGGTTGTTTCTCTCCTTGGTAGGTTTCCATCACTTGCTTCTTGTCTTGCCCTCTGGTGCTTTGGGAAATTTCTATCCGGATCCTATAAATTTCTATCTGGATGCTCTGTTGTATGTACACTGAGAGCTTATGAACCAGAGACAAATTCCTTGTGTGTCTCATCACACTTGGCCAATAAAGAATACTATTCTATAAAAGCAAGTTTTCTGCATCAAAAGAAAACGTCTTGGAGTAGAGTCCAGCTGTCCTCCTACCACATGTTATACCTAGTACAGGTAGCTCTTGACTTACAACTTACTTAGGGACCGTTCAAAGTTAAAATAGCACTGAAAAAAGTGATTTATGGCCAGATCCTTGCACTTATGACCAGATCCTGCAAAATTAAGAGATACCCGTCCATTGGCTGTATAGAGCCTTTCAGAATTGGTTCAGTTAGACCTGGCCAGATCTTCCCAGCATGGCTACCAGAAAGGAAATGACTCCTGCATGCTGGTCCATTGCTTTCTACACCCTCTCCCCACTCTACAAGCCCAGGGGTTCTGCAGCAGAACGTGGGAAAGGACAGCCAAGCCGATGCCTGCGGGCTGTGAGGTAGCTATTGGGGAGCCCTTTCTGCCTAGGATGTGTGGGGGGGGTGACCACAAAGAAAGACCCCTTTTTGTTAGACTTGGAGAGAAATCGCTGCCCCCTCCCCCCCCCCCCAGCCCGGCCTCCTTTGATGGATCTCTAAACCTTTCTTCGCAATTTCTTGCCTGAGCTGGTGGCTCGAAGCTAGTGAATGGAAACAGGGTCCCTATGTTTAATGCCCCCCCTCCCCATATCCTCAGCACCATCTGCTCTCCTACCCTCCAGACCTTCTCCTCCCCCCCCAAAAAGGAGCCCATCCCACCCAATTTCCATACCTCTAAAACGTTTCCAAGAGTTGATGGCTTTCTGATACAGGGAGGCCCCCTCCTCCTCTCCCCCCCCACCCCCGTTCTCATTCCTTTGCAGAGAAGGGCATCCCCCCAGCATCCTCACAGGAAATGTATGTGTATGGGAGGGAGGGGCTTCTCCCACCCTAAGACACCCCAGTTTTTTTTCCTTTCTGTAAAGAAACGTTAAAAGTGTGTCAAAGGACAATCGCTCCTCGTCCCTCTTTGTGACCTACCAGCTGCTGCTGACACAAAAGGAGACCCTCCCCTCCCAGGGCAGGAGGGATTGGGTGGGGAAAGGGGGCAGTAGGTGACCTGAAAGAGAAACTTGTCCAAAGAATCAATATCCCCCTCCTTCGGGCCCTCCTCCTTAACAAGAGGGGACAAAACGCCAGGGTTTGTTTAAGCTGGAGAAGGCGGTCCCAGGACCAGTTAAGAGGGCCGGGGTCTTTACTCAGGAGTGGAGCATTAACTCCCTTCTTAGCTTCTCCTTTTTTTCCCTTAGGCAGAAAATTCAATTAGTCTCAAGCAAATGGCTTCCTAAGGAATAAAGACACAGAGAGAGAGAGAGAGGAGAAAGAAAACGGAGAGAAAAACGGGCTTTTATCTGTCAAAGAAAAGGGACTTTTTTTTCCAGAAGGAAAGGGAATTTTTCCTCTCTTTTCTTTCTCCTTTTGTCCCAAAGGTGCTTTTTTTCAAAAGGCAACTGGACCTTATGGCTTTTTCCTCGAAAACCAAAAGAAGCTTCAGTTTACACTGAATGCAAACCTAACGTTTTGCCGATGACGTGGCAGTTTTTGACAAAACCGCCGTAAAATACGGTCACCTGTCTGCGAGATGTGGCAAACAGCTGTGAATATGTGGCTGTGTTGCCAAGCCCTTGACGTATGATAATGTGGTTATGGGAACTGTTGGGACTTTGGCGTCAGGGAGGGGGAGCGATGCATTCCAGAGGAGGAAGAGACAACACAGTTGAGAGGATTTGTGTGTGAGAAAGAGGGTGAAGACAGCCCCTTCTCAATGGTTCCCAGAGTAGCTGTTTTATGGTGCAATGCTTCGGTTTGGCAAGATTTCTGTCTACAGATGAGGAAGGTCCTTAGAAGAATCTTGAGGTTTCTTGGTTTCTGAAGCCTGATGATTTTAGGTAAATATTTCCTGTCAGAATCAGCTCAGAAGTCCAGAAAGAAAGAATAGGATGATCAGGCTGATTTGTTGAGGGTAAGAAATGTTGGGCTGAGCTTTGAATATTTGGCCAAGCACACAAGCGGAATTCTGCAAAGATAAAGTTAAAGGTAAAGGTTCCCCTCGCACATATATGCTAGTCGTTCCCGACTCTAGGGGGCGGTGCTCATCTCCGTTTCAAAGCCGAAGAGCCAGCGCTGTCTGAAGACATCTTGGTGGTCATGTGGCCGGCATGACTCAACGCCAAAGGCGCATGGAACGCTGTTCCCTTCCCACCAAAGATAGTCCCTGTTTTTCTACTAAAAAAATTTTTTTTTACGTATTTTCGAACTGCTAGGTTGGCAGAAGCTGGGACAAGTCACGGGAGCTCACCCCGTTACACGGCACTAGGGATTCGAACTGCTGAACTGCCGACTTTTCTGATTGACAAGCTCAGCATCTTAGCCACTGAGCCACCGAGTCCCTGCAAAGAAAACATAGCTATAAATGATGCAGAAGTGACTTTGGAAAAGGAAGAGGGCTTCTCTCTCTCTCCCTCTGCGCCCACCCAGCTGCTAACTCCCCTTTTTCTCTCTCATCAGAACATCTGGAGAGATATTTATTCACTTCTTCCCCTCCTGCCCTCTCTCCCACTCGTAACCTTCCTGCTGCTTCAGGGCTTTTTGCAGCCGGCGTCTGCGTCTTGCCATCTGCTTATTGGACATCCCAACGGAGAAATATCAAAGCCACGTTGGAAGATCTGGAAAAACAAAAAAGCAGATCGTGATGGGCCTTCTGGGGGCAGCTCGGACTGCACAGAGTCATTGCATCTCACCGACGCACCTGTGCCGGGTGTGTTCGTGTGCGTGTGTGTTATTTTGCAGCCTTGTGTGACATCCCCTTGCAATCCGCTCTGCAGTCACGCCAAAGAACCCACTCCAAGATCTGTACTGGAAGGTCCGCAGAGGTTTGCCCAGTTCTAGAGAGCAACGGAGCAGAGGCTGAAATGCAGGGCAGGAGGGACCAACAGGAAAATGGAAAGTTTGAGTTTGAAGAGTTTGTGTTGTTTAGCAGAAGTTCTGTCTTCAGTCTTTGGTGGTGATTTTTCCCCCTACATGTGTATTTCCTTATTTCAAGAAGCTTTCAAGAAGAGGTTGGACAACCAATGGCTTAAAGTCTTTGGCTTGAGCAAGGGGTTGGACTAGAAGACCTCCACGGTCCCTTCCAAAGATTCTGTGTTAAAGCACTCCCTCCTTTCCATATAAATCAGCATTTAGCCATTTGTTTTGCTGTATTTTTAGAGTCCCAACTCCCTCCCTCCCTTCCTCTCTCCCTTCCTCTCTCCCTTCTCACCCTGTATTTTACCTCTACCTACATCTTCAGCTGTTTGAATCCCTAGTGCCACGTAACGGGGTGAGCTCCTGTTACTTGTCTCAGTAACAGTATTCCGTGCGCCTTTGGCATTTAGTCATACCGGCCACGTGACCATGGAGACGTCTTCGGACAGCGCTGGCTCTTCGGCTTTGAAACGGAGATGAGCACCGTCCCCTAGAGTCGGGAACGACTAGCACATAGGTGCAAGGGGAACCTTTACCTTTACTTTACATCTTCTCCCTCTCTCTCTTTCAACCTCTCTCTCTCTCTCATCTCTCTCTCTCTCTCTCTTATCCACCACTATCATCCATCTGTGTCTGTCTGTCTGTCTATCTATCTATCTATCTATCTATCTATCTATCTATCTATCTATCTATCATCTATCTATATCTCCCCTCCTCCTCCCCCACCTCTCGCCCCTCATCTATCTCTTTGCTAAAGGTTAAAGTCATGGGAGAAGATCAGAAAGCAAAGGTGGCCACAGAGAAGACCCGTGAGGCATCATCTGATGGGGACCATCCATGCTTTGCTGCAAGACGCAGCCAATGCGCAGGATCAGCGGAGAGCGAGCCACAGATGAGTGATGAGCCAGTTTTGGCTTGCATTCCACAGCACCTTCTCTTGGGACTCAGGAGCCCCAGGTTGGAGCCAGCAACAGATGGTAGCTGCAGGGATCCCCCCTCCCCATCTTCCTCCTGACACCCCTCCCCACCCCCGGGGTCACAGCTCTCTAAGCAGACTGAAGGCATAGCCGGGATGGGGATGGGGACGGGGGTGAGTGGGTGGGATTGTAGGTGGAATTAGCTCATTGTTTCCTCCAGCTTTGCTCCATTAGCAGAGCTTGGGAGAAGAAACTTCCGCTCATATTTCTCTATCTAGCTCATGCATCTGATTTCCCAAGACAAGAGGAGAGATGGTTTAAGGCTGCTCAGCGTCTCTCTCTCTTTCTCTCTCTTCTGTCTCTCCCTCTCTCTCTCTCTCTCTGTGTCTCTCTCTCTCTTTCCGCTGAAAGCCTGGGAAACTGGGTTAGAAGAAGACTGTATCCAAGAGATTTGGACATTGGCTGACTCTGCGATCGCATCTTCCTTGGAGCTTTCTTCTGGCTCACTGCCCTCCTCTGCATTGCAGATTCTGAGGGATGGTTTGCCGATGATGGAGACAGAAGAAGAATGAGTGGTGAAGGGTGGAAGGACAGGACATCTCTGGCTTTGCTCCTCCTGTTCAAATATCATCAAGCATAACATCTCTCTTTCTGAAAATTGCTTGTCTGATAGAGGGCACGTCATCTTGAGTGATCACCAGGAGCCCATCTTCAGATAAGGTTGAGTTGGTCAGTGACTCTGCTTCACCAGGGTCTTTGAACGTAGAGGAGGAGGAAACGTAGAGAAATGGCGGAGTTGGACATCTCCTTAGTAGAAGAGGAAGTTTCGGTCACAGGCTGAACACAAATTGGCGGATGATTTGCAAATCTGCATGGTTGGTGGTGGCACCACCTTCTCCAGAGGTTCTGCTCCATTTACCCTGTTTCTCCAAAAATAAGACCTAACTGGAAAATAAGCCATAGTGTGCCCTTTGGAGCAAAAATTAATATAAGACCCAGTCTTATTTTTGGGGAAACATGGTAGCAATGGAGGAACTTGCTAGTCGTAGCCACTCTGGTTGTGATTGTGTTATTCACCTAGAAGCAAGAATATCATTTATCATTTGGCTTTCAACAACAATGTTGGAAGCCAGCTTGCTTAACGGCCACATGATTCACTTAACAGCCGAAATGATTTGCTTACCAATCGTGACGCAAAAACTGGTGAAATTAGGTGTGATTTACTTAGCAACCACCTGGTTTAGTATTGGAAACTCTGGTCCCAGGTGGAGTCATGAGTTGAGAAATGCCTGTACTGAGCAGATAGCAATACTTGGCCAGATATTCTTCGGCTCAGAAGAGGGTTCAGACAAATGGAAAATGTCCATCAAATTTGTGTGAGTTGTATGGTATCTTAGAAGAAATGTAGAGGAAGCGACTTCAATCTGCTGAGCAGAAAACTCGGTGGATGTTTTTGTGAAGACCCCAAGAAATCAGATGGAGATTTTCACCTACCGACTAACAAGTGGTGTTTGAGTTCTCGATTCAATCTTTGAGGTCGCACCCAATGATGGTACTTGACAAGTGGAGAAGATTGCTATGGAGTCGTGGTGGCACAGTGGTTAGAATGTAGTATTGCAGGCTAATTCTGCCCACTGTCAGGAGTTTGATCCTGACCGGCTCAAAGTTGAGCCGGTCAACTTTAAGCTTCCATCCTTCCGAAGTCGGTAAAATGAGAACCCAGATTGTTGGGGGCAAGAGGCTGACTCTGTAAATCGCTGAGAGAGGGCTGTGAAGCCTTGTGAAGTGATATATAAGTCTAAATGCTATTGCTATTGCAGGCTGACTCTGCCTAATGCTTGGAGTTTGATCCTGACCAGCTTATTCCGAGGTCTATAAAATGAGGACCCAGATTGTTGGGGGAAATATGTTGACTCTGTAAACCACTTAGAGAGGGCTATAAAAGCACTGTGAAGTGGTAAATAAGTTCTAAGCGCTATTGCTATTGCAGGCTGACTCTGCCTAATGCTTGGAGTTCGATCCTGACCAGCTTAAAGTTGACTAAGCCTTCCATCTTTTTCGAGATCTATAAAATGAGGACCCAGATTTTGGGGGAAAATATGTTGACTCTGTAAACCACTGCTATTTTTTTGGAACTTAAAAGGTCCTTAAAAGGACCGTGGAATTATGTGTGAAGCCAAGAGATCCTCACGGATGTCTGGCTATCAGTCTGTCTGTTACTCATTTAGCACCACCCAGGAGGCACGTGTGACTTAAGGATTGTCACGGACGCGAGTAACTTTGCCTCCCTTGTAAACCACTGTAAAAGCCCTATGAAGCAGTATATAAGTCTAAGGGCTATTGCTACTGCTCGGCTAAGATTCCCCTCCATCTCCTCCGCCCGACCATCTCCACCTGGCCAAGCAGTTGGGGAGAACCATCGAGAAAATTCTCCCGGATGAATGTTGGTGAGGATGAGAGAGAAAAGGACACCTGTGGGGAGACAATGTCTTGTGTTTGTGGGAACACCTCCCCCTCTTTGCATTCGCTCTCACCACAAACCTGGTCTGTCAAGAAAATTCCCCAACTCCACATACCTGGATGTAGTAGATCATCCCTTCTCAGGAGACCCAGAAATCCATCCCCATCGCATCCGAGGCAGGACATCAGCCCCACAGCTGTTCCTGATTTGGAGTCGGTGGAGTAAAAGAGGCGAGGATAGAGGAGGAGAAATGTGTTTTCCATTTGTCTCCTGGTGCTGCTGAAAAGAGAAGAAACAGAGAGAGTGTGTGACCTCGCTGGCAGGATCCACAAGGCCCATTGTTCTAAGACAGACCGAGCTGATGGTAGCTCGGAACACTTCCTCTCCCAAAAGTGGTAAACAAAACCAGCCTTCCGTGGCTGCAGCTTTGCCCTTTCCCACAATAGACAATGAAGAGACGGGGAATTGGCATCTTCCAGGACCTTCACATCATCCCGTTGCACTGCGTAGATGAGCCGCGGTGGCGCAGTGGTCAGAGTGCAGTACTGCAGGCTACTTCTGCTGATCACCGGCTGCCGGCAGTTTGGCAGATCGAATCTCACCAGGCTCGAGGTCGACTTAACCTTCCACCTCATCAGAGGCTCTCTCTCTCTCTCTTTTTTTTTACTTTTAAAAGAATTTTTTCTACAACCTCTTCGGCTGAAAAAAAAAAGCTTTTAAAAGTTTTTTAAAAAAGCCTTTGATGATCGTGCGGCTCAGCTGGGATCATCAGAGGCTTTTAAAAGCATTTTTTCTATAACCTCTTTGGCCGAACAGATTGTAGGAAAAATGCTTTTAAAAGTGTAAAAAAAAGAAGAAGTTGGCGACGCCCACCCAGTCACATTACTCCCCACCAAGCCACGCCCACAATATAAGCCACGCCCACAGAACCGGTAGTAAACATTTTTAGAACTCACCCCTGCAAGAAACTCAACGTCTTAACCACTGAGCTGCTATGCCACCCCGATAGATAGCTAGATAGAAAAAAATCCCAGGGCCATCTTTTGTGACATCCTACAGATGCCTCCGGCTTCACACCCACCCCTTTCTCTCAACACAAAGGAAGGGATTAGTTTAACAGGGGGTGGGGGGTGGAAGGGGGGTTCCTTAATTAACGGGAACAATTAAAGGACAACATGCAGATCGTGTTCCCAGTTACTGGGACAAATCACCGAGTCCTCGTGAAACATCTTTGTCTGCTTCTTTGACTGGCCTAACTGCACATTTGAGGCCGAAGGGAAAGGATCTTGTGTGAAAATAAATCGTCTGCTTTTTCTCCATCCTGCAAAGCAGGGAATTCTTAAATAGTTATGGTTTCAATATCCTGGGAAACAGAATGGGCCTGACAGATGCTGATGGCTGATTTTGCAATTTATTTAGGTGGGGTTTTTTTTTCCCCTGTAAAGGAACCGTAGTTTATTTTATTTTATTTATTTTTATTTTTAATTTGATTTATATGCCGCCCTTCTCCGGAGACTCAGGGCGGCTTACAATGTGTTAAGCAATAGCCTTCATACTTTTGTATATTTATACAAAGTCAGCTTATTGCCCCCAACAAACTGGGTCCTCAATTGACCTACCTTAGAAAGGATGGAAGGCTGAGTCGACCTTGAGCCTGGCGAGGAGGCTCAAGTTCTCGGGGAGATCTTTTGGGGTGCCCGAGCATTTTAGGGTGCTTTGTTACTTTAATATTTTTCTTTTGAAACAGCCAAGAGTAGATTCCATTGGTGCAATTTTTTTTAAAAAAACTATTTTTTACTGGTTTTCTCTTTACATACAATACGTGCAGTGAGGGAATTCAAATATTTTTACTACCGGTTCTGTGGGCGTGGTTTGGTGGGGGAAAGATACTGCAAAATCTCCATTCCCACCCCACTCCAGGGGAAGGCTACTGCAAAATACCCATTCCCTCCCCACTCCTGGAGGAAGGATATTGCAAAATCCCTATTTCGTCCCCACTCCAAGGGAAGGATATTGCAAAATCCCCATTCCCTCCCCACTCTGGGGCCAAACAGAGGTGGCATTTGCCGCTTCTCCGAACTACTCAAAATTTCCACTACCGGTTCTCCAGAACCTGTCAGAACCTGCTGAATAGTACCCCTGAATAAGTGCTTAATGAACAGCGTACTGTCTGAGTCCATTTGTTTACATAATAATACTTCTTAAGATCCGAATTTCTACCCCTGTTTTCCAACCACTGATAAAACAAGTCCCAAGTTCGATAATATTCTGTTATCTTCTTCCGTATCTTCTTTTTCTTTTAACTTCAGTGTTAGTCTGTCCATTTCTGCACTGTCCCAAAAATTTTTTTTTCATTGTATCTCCTTCCGTAGCTGTTTCCTCGCTTTTTCCAATGTTGTGCCAATACAATTTTTGCTGCTGTTAAAACATGAGTGCAATTTTTTTTTTTTTTTGGTTTTTGAACCGTTTGCTTTGACATCAGCTTGCCAGTTTAAAAGTTTGTTTTAAACTCACTCCCACCTTCTGCTACAGCAATTTACTTCTCAGGTATGTTTACCTGTTATTATCTTTGTATCATTGGTTAGTTCACCATCCAATCCAGTTGGCACATGGCAAGGACTGGGTGTGTAGGATATTCTTTTTTTGGCTTCGGGAAACAACTTAGAAAGAGTAAATAAACAAACCCGATGGGGTGACTGAGCATTTCCTTGGCAAACAAACATATAAGAAGTTTAACAGAACGGAATACCAGAGTTGGGAGGGACCTTGGAGGTCTTCTAGTCCAACCCTTGCTCAATCAAGAGACTCTATACCCGTGATGGAGAACCTATGGCATGTGTGCTAGAGGGGGCACACAGAGCCCCCCTCTGTGGGCACACGCGCCATCGCCAGCTGCTTTTTTGGTTTTCGGAATGCCGGAAAACGGCCTGAAAAATGGCCAAAAAACAGGCCATTTTCCAGCTATTTTCTGGGCTGTTTTTCAGGCTATTTTCAGGCCATTTTTCAGGCTGTTTTCAGACTGTTTTCGGGCCGTTTTCAGGCTCTTTTTTTGGGCCAAAACCCCAAAAATGGCCTGAAAATGGCCAAAAAATGGCCAAAAAACACTCAGTTTTCCAGGCTGTTTTCAGGGCCTTTTTCGAGTTATTTTCTGGGCTGTTTTTGAGCTGTTTTCAGGCCATTTTCAGGCTGTTTTCAGGCTTTTTTTCGGGCTGTTTTCAGGCTGTTTTTTGGGTCAAAACCCAAAAAACGGCCTGAAAATGCCCCAAAGATGTCCCCAAAACCAGGCCATTTTCCAGGCTGCTTTCAGGGCCATTTTTGGACTATTTTCTGGGCTGTTTTTGGGCTGTTTTCAGGCCATCTTCAGGCTGTTTTCAAGCTTTTTTGGGCCATTTTCAGGCCATTTTTTGGGGTCAAAACCCCCAAACCAGCCTGAAAATGCCCAAAAAGTGGCCAAAAAACAGGACTTTTTCAGGGCCTTTTTCGGGCTGTTTTGGGGCTGTTTTCAGGCCATTTTTCAAGCTTTTTTCAGCCTTTTTTGGGGTTAGGGTTAGGGTTAGGATCAAAACCCAAAAACCAGCTTGAAAATGGCCAAAAAATGGCCAAAAAACAGGCCATTTCCAGGCCTTTCTCGAGCTATTTTCTGGGCTGTTTTTTTGGGCTGTTTTCAAGCTTTTTTTGGACCATTTTTCGGGTCAAAACCCAAAAACCGGCCTGAAAACAGCCAAAAAACAAGCATGTACACCAGCCAACTGGTCTTAGGATTTCTAATGCTCCAGTGCATGCACATGCACACACATGCATGCACGTTTCAGTTTGGGCACTCGGTGCCGAAGAGGTTCTCCATCATTGCTCTATCCTGTGGCTGTCCAGTCTCTTCTTGAAAACTTCCAGTGACGGAGCGCCCACACCTCCCACTGATTTCAGGTCGTCCTCGACTTACAACAATTCACTTCATGACGGTTCAACGTTACAACGGCACTGAAAAAAAAATGACTCATGGCCATTTTTCACTCTTAACGACCTTTGCAGCATCCCCACGATCATGTGATCCAGATTCAGGCACTTGGCAACCTGCTCATATTTATGACGGTCGTAAAACAAACGTCTCACTGAACGACAGAAATTTCAGGGTCAGTTGTGGGTGTAAGTCAACTCAAGAACTGTCTGTAATTGTTTTCCCTGTCAATAAATTTCTCCTTAGTTCTAGGTTGCTTCTCTCCTTGATTAGTTTCCACCCGTTGCTTCTTCTCCTGCCTTCGGGTGCTTTGGAGAAGAGGTGGACCCCTTCCTCTTCGTTGGGGCAGCCCCTGAAATATTGGAGCACTGCTATCATGTCTCCCCTCGTCCTTCTTTTCATTAGACTAGACCAAGGATCAGCAACCGGTGGCTCTGGAGCTGTGTGTGGCTCTTTCATCCCTCTGCTGCAGCTCCTTGTTGCTTGCTGGCTGGCTTCACAATTGATAGGGCCTTCGGTTAGGACAGATAGAGGAAAAAGGACGCCGCGCTAGGAGGAGACTCTATGGTGGGGGGACCGGACTTCTGGTCGGCTCCAGAATTGAACAGGGGGCTTCCGGTTAGGACCTTTGTGGCTCTTTGAGAGTTTAAGGTTGCTGAATCCTGATTTAGGCATACCCAATCCCTGCAACCGTTTTTCATACGTTCTCTTGTCTTTTTCATTGCAAACAGCTGGAAGGGCTGGCGTGATGAGGTGTGTTCCTCTCGCAACGTGCCTTCCAGGTTGTGTCAGAAAGGTGGATTCCAGCCAGCCTTTGCTTTGCTTTGTTGGGCGGGTGGTGGTGGTGGTGGGGAGAAAGCAGGGGCTCTGGGGGCAGCCAGCAAGGGGAGGAACCAGTCTATTCTACGGAAGCAACCATTCAACCTTTGCCAAGGTGGCTTTCAAACGGCGGGCTGTTTATCCCCTACAGCGTCTTTGGTTCACCACGTCTGACAGAGCTGGGCAAGTATCAACCGGGTTAAAAGGATTGTCTGAAAGATAAACCCGCCTGTTTTCTGTAACAGCTGAGAGGAAAACCGCAGGGCTGGGCTCAGCTGTTGTTTCTTTGCTTGGCTGCGTGGTGGCAGCCGTGTTAAATCTCCCCACTTGATCTGGGGATGCCCAGCAAGAGGGGTCTGTGCGTGTTGAGGATCCCACGTGGATTTTCTCAAGGGGCATCACCTGGAAAGGCCGGTTGGGACAACTTGCATAAGATCAATACAGCCAAAAGGTAGATGGCTGCCTCCTGCCTGCCACCGAGGAAGGGACTCGCACTTCATCAACCAATGAAAACAAGTTTCGGGGTCATCCTACTTCCTCAATTGTTTGCATCAAGCTTTGGCATTTTCTGGAATAATGAGTTTGGGTTTGCAGGGACCTAATCAAACTAATGACTAATGACTAATCAAAGAGAAAGCCAACGTAGAATTAAGGCGAAATTTCCTGGCAGTGAGAACAATTAACCAGTGGGACAACTTGCTTCCAGAAGTTGTAAATGCTCCAACGCTGGAAGATTTTAAGAAAAGGTTGGATAACCATTTGTCTGAAGTGGTGGAGGGTTTCCTGCCTATGCAGGGGGTTGGACTAGAAGACCTCCAAGGTCCCTTCCAACTCTGTTATTCTGTTGCTTGGGATTTCCTGTCCAGCTCGGGAGGAGAGGACCAGAAGGCAGAAGTGACACCATCGACAGCAAGCACCAGCCAAGTTCCATCTGTCAAGTGTTAAAGAGCAGTGGCTGTCTAATTCCACTTAACAGCTCTGCTTTTGTTGCCTGTACGAACAGCAGTGAGTGGATGCACCGGGAGCTTAATGAGATACACGCAGCTGGGAAAAGTTCCCATGGGCTAGTTCACCGCCTCTCTTACCTTGTCTCATCCCCTTCGCATCTGGCCAGCAGGATTCATCACTGTTTAACTAGCCTTCCCCCCCACTCCCATGCCCACCTGCTGTTTCTCCTGAACCTCACAACCCTGGGAAATTTAGAAATCCCTTCGGGAGCAGATGGCTTTAGGTTCCTTGCTTGTGGGAGAAAAGAGGAGGGAGGGAGGGAGGAGGAGGAGGAGGAGGAGGAGGAGGAGGAGAGCTGAGCTTCAGGCTTGCTTCTGTTCCTGATGGTCCTGGAAAACAAACACAATTCTGCACGATAACAGCACTCCAGCCTGATAAGCGAAGTGATAATTCTTGGAACCGAGTCAAAAAAACCGAGTCAAGGACTTACCAGAGTAATCTTCCCAGCGTCCAGTCCAAGCAATTTTATTTGATTATTCCCCTTTGTAGCTAGTCCAGTGAGTTGTTTTGGTGGTGGTTCTTTTTAAAATTCTTTTTCAGATTGTCAATTTACCAAAAATAAGATTTATTCCAGATGCCTTTTGTGTTGAAGCAATTCTGGAAACACTTAACTTTTTTCCCTCCCTACTTCGTGAACAATGGTGCAAGCGTGTGAGCAAATTTTTAACGGCCCATGTTCACATGTGCTATAGGCTGCGGCTGGAGGTTTATTTTGAAGGTTGTTGTATTATTTATTTATTTATTTATTTATCGGTTCGATTTATATGCTGCCCTTCTCCGGAGACTCAGGGCAGCTTACAATGCATTAAGCAATAGCCTTCATACTTTTGTATATACCTGCTTAATAGGGCTTTTGCCCCCCCCTAAGCGGTTCTTTTTTATACAAAGTCAGCTTATTGCCCCCACAATCCAGGTCCTCATTTTACCTACCTCGGAAGGATGGAAGGCTGAGTCAACCTGGAGTCTGGTGAGATTTGAACTCGCAGTAATTGCAGGCAGCTGGCAGCTAAGTGCTACTTTAACAGCACTTTAGTCCGCTGCTCCACCAAGGCTCCTTATGTTTGTCTTGGGCCATGATGGTGAACCTATGGCATGTGTGGGCCATAGGTGACACGCAGTGACCTCTCTGTGGGCATACGAGCTGTCACCCCAGTTTAGTTCTGCTGCGCATATGCGCATGTGTCCCACCAGCCAGCTAGTTGTCGGGTCTCTGCCGTGCATGTGGGGGGGGGTGCATGCAGGGGCCACGTGCGCATTTGTGGGGTGCATCCAGGAGGTGTGCACTCATGCGGGGAGTAGCACACGCATGCACAGGGGCGGGCTGCATGCACAGGAGCCCACATGCATCGCATTTTGGGGGTTCGGCTGCGGGCTTTGGGCACTAAGTCTGGAAAAAGTTAGCCATCGCTGGTCTAGGGTTTCCTCTCCCTGGAAATGTATTTCTCCACTTCGGGTGTGTGTTTTAATTGGCGAAAGAGAGACCATTGTCGCATAAAATCTCGGGAAATTAAGATTTCCCAGTGTGACGTTCCTCCCGCCATAGAAGCAAATTTTCAATTTCCTGCAAAAGGTTGTTTAAAATAGAATAGGATAATGGGATTAAAAAGGCGGATTTAAGCTATGATAATGTTACTGGGAATATGATTCACTGTGGAACATCAGCCAAGGATCTAAGATCTCAGTTCCTTTTCTCCATCTCTTCTTCCCCTTCCTTCCACCTCCCCACCCCCGCCAGTCCACAAATATTACTTTGGGGAGGGGGGAGAGTGGAAGTTTGGGCTGGTCATCGCTGCCTTTTGCCTCCGAAATGTCATATGCCTCTGAATATCTTGCCGTGTTACTCACTGTCCTTCCCTACCGGGGTTTTACTCAATTTGTAAATCCCCCAAAGCCTTGTGTGGGAATCACTGCTGATCCCATCACCTTGACTAGTCCTGAGAAACAATGTGCAGAACTAAAGAGCCAGAACGACACTATGGAAGTTAAAGTCAACAACTCGACGCTTTGCGGGTTGACCAACATCTCCTCGCTGGTGTTGACAGAACTTGTCGGCGTATGAAGATATGAAGCAGATGGCCCCTGGTGACTTCCAAAGGCACAAGTCAAGCCTGTGAATGCCTTCATCAAAAAGAAAAAAAAACAGGGGGAAAAAAGGAATGGGGTACAAAAGATTTGGAGGTTTAAAAGGAGCCTGGATAGCTCAGCAGACTAAAAGCATTGTGATTAACTCCAGCTGTCTGCAATTACAGTAAGTTCGAGGCTCAAGGTTGACTCAGCCTTCCATCCTTTCTAAATTGAGGACCCAGTTTGTGGGGGCAATAAGATCACTTTGTATAAAATATACAAAAGTATGGAGGCTATTGCTTCACGCATTGTAAGCCGCCCTGAGTCTCCGGAGAAGGGCACCATATAAATCAAATTAAAAGAAGAAGAAGAGGAGGAGGAGGAAGGAGAAGAGGAAGGAGGAGAAGAAGGAGAGGAAGAAGGAGAAGAAGGAGGACGAGAAGAGGAAGGAGAAGGAGAAGGAGAATAGCTCAGCAGACTAATGCATTGTAATTAACTCCAGCTGCCTGCAATTACTATAAGTTCGAATCTCACCAGGCTCAAGGTTGACTCAGCCTTCCATCCTTTCTAAGGTAGGTCAATTGAGGACCCAGTTTGTGGGGGCAATAAGCTGACTTTGTATAAATATACAAAAGTATGGAGGCTATTGCTTCACGCATTGTAAGCCGCCCTGGGTCTCCGGAGAAGGGCGGCATATAAATCAATTTTTTTTAAAAAAATGTCCAATTCTGACCTTAGAACATTCTGCTCCAAGCTCAGGAGAATATGAACCTATCACCTTTAGAACTAAGGAGAAATTCCCTGGCAGTGAGAACCATTAACCAGTGGAATGGCTTGCCTCCAGAAGCTGTGAGTGCTCCATCATTGGAGGTTTTTAAGAAGAGTTGGACAACCAATGGTATAAAGTCTCCTGCCTGAGCAGCGGGTCCAACTCAGTTGTTCTGTTTCTTTTGAGCCTCTCCCCCTGCCCATTATCCAAATCTGGGCCATGCTGTCTCATATCTAACTGTTCCCTAGGCAGCATTAGGAGCTGCTGTGGTCAGCATGCGGTATTGCAGCCTAACTCATTTCTCACTGTCAGGAGTTCGATCCTGACCGGCTCAAGGTTGACTCAGCCTTCCATTCTTCCGAGGTCAGTAAAACGAGGACCCAGATTATTGGGGGCAAGAGGCTGACTTTGTAAACCACTTAGAGAGGGCTGAAAAGCATTCCGGTATATAAATATTCTATTCTACTCTATTCTACTCTATTCTATTCTACTCCTGTTCTGTTCTGTTCTGTTCTACTCTACTCTACTCTACTCTACTCTACTCTACTCTACTCTACTCTACTCTGCTCTATTCTATTCTGTTCTATTTTATTCTACTCTATTCTACTCTATTCCGTTCTGTTCTGTTCTACTCTACTCTACTCTACTCTACTCTACTCTACTCTACTCTACTCTACTCTACTCTATTCTATTCTACTCTATTCTACTCTATTCCGTTCTGTTCTACTCTACTCTACTCTACTCTACTCTACTCTACTCTACTCTATTCTATTCTATTCTATTCTATTCTACTCTATTCTACTCTATTCCGTTCTGTTCTACTCTACTCTACTCTACTCTACTCTACTCTACTCTACTCTACTCTACTCTACTCTACTCTACTCTACTCTACTCTACTCTACTCTACTCTACTCTACTCTACTCTATTCTATTCTATTCTATTCTATTCTATTCTATATGTCAGCATTCCAGGAAAACCCCATTCTATTCTATTCCATCCCATCCCATCCTGCTGTGGTGGCACAGTGGTTAGAGTGCTATATCGCAGGCTAAGTCTGCTCACTGTCAGTAGTTCGATCCTGATCGGCTCAAGGCTGAGTCAGCTTTCCATCTTACCAAGGTCAGTAAAATGAGGACTCAGATTGTTGGAGGACAATGTGCTGACTCTGTAAAACCACTTAGAGGGGGCTATAAAAGCACTCTGAAGCAGTGTATCAGTCTAAGAGCTATTGCTAGCACTAATAGTGCTCTCTTCACCAGGTCTCCTAAGGTCTTTCTCACAGGATGTTCATCTATCTCTGTCTAATCTGGCAGGAAGGGCAGTTGGCAACCCCAAAAGATGGCTGAAATTGGTAGGACCAGAGTCAATTTCTCCTGTTCCTTTGAGAGCCGCCTACTCAGCGTTGGAAGGAGAAGCATCCCTCATTAGGATGCCGCTCACGGGCCTCTCTTTGGCAGGTTTCCCTCCTGCACTTGGACGCCACACCAGTTCTCACCATTGTGCCAGTCTCTTCCAGGCGGATGTAACCTTCTATTCTTCTGCCCGGCTTCTCACTGGAGTATCCGTCCCAATTAAGAGCCTCCTGGCACCATTGCCCTGGCAATGCAGATCTCTGATGGCCAGCACCCCCCACCCTCCTCCTCCTCCTCCTCGCCTCCTTACGTGGCTCTCGAGAGCAAGGACGCCCAAACAAAGAGATCTCAGTCCTCCTTTTGTGCGAAGAGTTTCTGGCTGATTAACGGTAACATGGTGGCACTTTCCACTTGGCTGGAATGGAGAAGACAATAAAGGATTCAGGACGTAGGATTTGGGGGGGATTTCCTCCCCCCAGTTGTTCTTCTCGGGGTAATTGACCGCTTTTGCCCTTCCGTGAGGGGAGATGGAGATGTTGCTTTTGGAAACGGCCTATGTTCTCAGAGGCCTTGATTTTTGGGGAGAGCTTTTTTCCCTCGGAGTAGATCATTGTTTGGTGTTCTTTCATAGCTGAGACTAATTAGAAATCCTCTGGGGGGGAGGAAATTCCTGACTGATTCATCCAGAAGGAGATTTGCATCAGGGATGGGAAGCAATCCGGTGGGGAAGGAAGGAACGGGGTTCAGGAATCACCTGGTCCATTGAAGCAGAATGTTGGAACCAGAGTGACACAGCCATTGACTTGTGTTGGTGTAGATGTTGAGGTTCACCCACTGAAATTGTCCTCAATGGAGTTTTGAGGAACATTTACCCTCATGGCTCAGTGGCTAAGACACTGAGTTGTCCATCAGAAGGTCGGTGGTCCAGCGGTTCAAATCTCTAGTGCTGTGTAACGGGGTGAGCTTCCATTCCTTGTCCCAGCTTCAGCCAACAGTTAGCAGTTCAAAAGCAGGTAAAAAAATGCAAGTAGAAAAATAGACCTCCATTGGTGGGAAGGGAACAGCGTTCCGTGCGCCTTTGGCGTTGAGTCATGCTGGCCACATGACCATGGAAACGTCTTCGGACAGCGCTGGCTCTTTGGCTTTGAAACGGAGATGAGCAACACCCCCTAGAGTCGGGAACGACTGGCACATATGTGCAAGGGGAACCTTTACATTTACTTTTTGCTTATTCTTTGGGGGGGGGGAGAGAGAGTGTGAGAGAGGGAGGGAGAGAGAGGGAGGGAGGGAAGGAGGGAGACGTCTTCAGACAGCGCTGGCTCTTCGGCTTTGAAATGGAGATGAGCACCGCCTCCTAGAGTCGGGAACGACTAGCACATATGTGTAAAGGGAACCTTTACCTTTATCTTACCCTCATGGCCTCAACTGCAGGATCCCAGCCTCAAAGACTTTAAGATGGGTGGACTTCCACTCCCAGAATTCTCCTGCTGGAGAGTTGTTAAGTTTGCCCCATTTTATGACCTTTCTTGCCACAGGAGTTAAGTGGAATCCCTGGAGGTGGGAAGTTAGTAACAGGGTTGTCAAGTGAACCCAACTTCTTTGTTGACTTCGCTGGTCAGAAGGTTGCCAAACAAAAAAAAAGGATCATGTGACACATACACCCCGCTGGGATCCTGCAACCGTCATAAATATGAGCCAGTTGCCAAGAATCCGAGTTTTGATCACATAACACTGGGGAAGCTGCAACAAAACGGTCGCAAGGGAGAAAAACAGTCCTAAGTCACGTTATTTTTGGTGCTGTTGCAACTTTGGTCACTAAATGAAAGGTTGCAAGGGTGAAATCCACTTCTATCATTCTATTCTCAGCTGGGATCTCTGATCTGGTTCCTTTGCTTTCTCCCTGCAACCCACAGCTGTGAAGGGGGGGAATCCCTTGGTGATCTTTGGCTCTCAAAAACATCCTTGTCCATCGCATTTTGCAAAGGTGGGAAGTCCGTGGGTGGGTGGGTGGCGGATTCCACCAGGGAGCACTGCAATTTTTGGGGTGTGTCTGTGTTTTTTTTTCTTTTTAAAAAGGGAACAGGAGGGTCACGTTTATGGACTATAGTCAGTCTGCTTAATCTGCCATGTGAATCTGTTTCCTGCCTTAAAAAACAAGGGGAAAGGACAACACCTATTTTTGGCAGACAACCTGCCCCGTTCCAGCTGGAGGGGGGTTGGGGAACTGGACGGCAAGCACTTGGGGGCAGTGGTGAAATCCTCTGTGGGTTGCCACCAGTTTGCTGCCCACGCATGCACAGTGCGTGCCAGACGCACGCTGGGTGCGGGCATTCGTGGTTCACGCCAAACACACGCTGCACACATGCATGCCCAGTACGCACCAAATGCGCACTTCGTACAGAAAAAGGACCCATTTGAAGGTAAGTAGAACAGCGAGTGGGGAAGAACAGCTGTCCCGCACGATTTAGATTTGCTACAATTTCCTACTTTCTAGTGAATATAAATTGGGCGGCACAGCTAATCGTCGGAAATACTGGTTTAAATGAACCGGTAGCTTTTTCTTACTACTGGTTCGCCCAAACTGGTGCGAACCAGTAGCATTTTACCCCTGCTTGGGAGTTAACACACGATAAACAATAGGCTCTCTTTTCCCCATTTTTTTTGGGGGGGGGAGGGATGGTAGGAAATCTCAAGTGTTCTGAAGATATTCAGCGTTGCAACTTAGAATCATACAGTTTTAGGGCTCAAAGGGACCTGCCCAAGGAAGGAGTCCTGATATATGGTCCCAGACAAATGGCTCCCCGCTCTCTTCTTGAAAACTTCCAGGGTTGGAGGACCCACAACTTCTAAAGACAAGCCGTTCCATTCATAATTGTCCTCGCTGTCAGGAAACGTCTTAATTCTAGGTTGAACGTCTCCTTAAACAAGCTTCCACCCATTATTTCTTGTCTTGCCCTCAGGAACTTTGGAGAATAAGTCAACCTCTTCATCTCTGTGATTGCCCCTCAAGTACTGGAAGACAACTCTCGTTGTCTGGTCTTCATTTGTGGTGGCCGTTGATCATCTCACAGTATTAACAGAGCTGGAAGGGACCTTGGAGGTCTTCTAGTCCAACCCCCAAACAGGAGACCCTATTCCGTTTCAGACAAATGGTTGTCCAATCTCTTCTTGAAAACTGCCAGTGTTGGAACATTCACGACTTCTGAAGGCAAGATTTTCCGCTGATTAATTGTTCTTCCTTTCAGGAAATCTCTCCTTGGTTCTAGGTTGATTCTCTCCATGCTTAGTTTCCATCCATTGCTTCCTGCTTTGGAGAATGGGTTGAACCCCCTCTTTTTATGTGGCAACCCCTCAAAAATCGGAAGACTGCTATCTTGTCACCCCAAGCCCTAGCAATGCTGAATTCTTGCAATTTAGCCTCTAGTCCCCTAATCATCTTTGTTGCTCTTCTCTCGACTTTTTCCAGAGTCTCAACAACTTCTTTATATTGTGCCCACCAAAATGGTATTTTCCCGAACACTTTTATTAGGTAAAGGTAAATGTTCCCCTCACACATATGTGCTAGTTGTTCCCAACTCTAGGGGGCGGTGCTCATCTCCGTTTCAAAGCTGAAGAGCCAGTGCTGTCCAAAGAGGTCTCCGTGGTCATGTGGCCGGCATGACTGAACGTCAATGGTGCACGGAACCCTGTTCCCTTCCCACCAAAGAAAGTCCATATTTTTCCACTTGCATTTTTTACATGCTTTTGAACTGCTACATTGGCAGAAGATGGGACAAGTCACAGGAGCTCACCCCATTACGCAGCGCTAGGGATTCGAACCGCAGACCAGATCGACAAGCTCAGCGTCTTAGCCACTGAGCTACGATGTCCCCACACTTTTATTAGCAATTGCTAATTGACACACAGGATTCTGTTTAACAACAACCGAGCTGGGATGGGAGATCGGCTGTTTTTTGAAAACTAGGTGCAGGGAGAATTGGACGCTGCCATTTTGAGCCTTCTGTAGCCTCAACATTGATGAACAGCTTCTCCTCGTTGTCCCTCCCTCCTTGATGCAGCTCTCCATGTCAGAAATGACTGGAGCATCATCGAGAAAACATTGCAATGTGAAATGTGTTTTTTTTTAAAAAAAAAAACACGCGCCATCAAGCAAGAGCAATGAGCTGTAGCTGCAATTTTTTGCAGATTGCGTTATCGTTGGGAGAACTTCCACAAGACGAGGCTGAGCTATACGGCTGGTATGTATACATTGTTTATCCTCCCATCAATTGCACATACCAGGCGTGGAGGAAGGATCTCCAGATGGGAAAAACTCTGTCGAGCACATCTGGTCCAAGGCTTGGAGGTCTTCCATCCATGGAAGCGAATGGAGCTCCATTAATGCACCAGTGACGTCACTCAGTATAGGGTAACTGCAGATGTGGCAGCTTTGGAGTTTTTTTTCTCATCCATCTGGCAGGGAATAAATTACACATGGCAAGTTGATGGATGATGCCCATCACACATCAGGCATGTTTTAAGTCCCGGGGATTGCGTCTGATTGCTTCCAAGCTTGCAGGCAGCAAATTATAGCCTAATTCTGGAATAATTAAGGGGATGGAATTTAGCAGAAAGAATTGTCATGTTTTGTATCTGGTTAGGAACAGTGTTAGTAATGTACGGCTGCGAAAGTTGGACCGCAAGGAAGGCTGAGGGCCGAAGAATGGATGCTTTCAAACTGTGGTGTGGAAGAAGATTCTTGAGAAGACTACAAGTCATCATCATTCATCATTGTCTATCCACTGCAGGATGAAGGTTTCTTCTGTAATTTTCCAACCCAGATGGTCTTGAACTTCCTTTTGCCAGCTGAGCCCGCAAGACTTGCTGATGTTTCTTGATCCATCTTGGTTTAAGTCTCTTTTGTGGATGCTTTTTTATCGTGGAATTGATTGGATTGGTATTGATTGGATTGGATTGGATCGATGGTGAAGAGAAGATCCTTGAGTGTCCCTTTTGACAGCAAGGAGATCTAATCCAATCCCGAAGGAAATCAAACCTGCCTGTCCTTTAGCAGGACAGGTCCTGAAGCTGACGCTCAAAGACTTTGGCCACCTACTGAGAAGAGAAGAACTTATTGAAGACCCAGATGTTGGGAAAGACAGAAGCCAACAGGAAAAGGGGACATCAGAGGATGAGTTGAAAAGTGGGAATATTTAAACTGAGTTAAAAGTCAGCTGGGCCTCTTGAACCCTGAGTTAAAAGGGGGAGAAGAAGAGGAAACAGTTTCTCTCCGTGGCAAAGTCTGGATGAGAGAGATCCCTTTCTCTATTGTTCGTTGACTTGGAGGCCTTTCGGTTCCCATAGCCAGACGGACAATCAAGACCCAACCAAGTCCTCTGGGAGAAAACCTAATCTCAGATACCGAGTCCTTTTTGTGAAAAGCGCGTCCTCCGAACAACAGAGAAACAGAGAGCCAAAAAGAAAAAAAAGGAAAGAAAAGAAAAGAAAAGAACTCAGTGAAAAAGAGTTTTGGGTCCCCCTGAATCGGCAGACACCTGATTCTCCTGCTTGGGGCATTGATTGTTCAAGCCAAGCCCCACTCCTGAATGTCACACTTGTTTTCTGAAAGGCAAATGGAAAGAGAGGGTGATGGGAATCACCGGAGGCTTCCTTTTCTCTCTCTCTCTCTCTCTCTCTCTCTCCCCAGCTATGCCAAACTCTTCGCTTTGTTCCAAGCCAGGCCTGAAAGGAAAGAATCAAAAGTAGAGGAAAAACCGAAAGGCGAGGGGGGAGGGAGGGAATGAGAGAACAAGAGCCGGGGATGTTTGAGGACTGCCGTTGGCCCATTGTAGAAAGGAAAATGGGTCAGGGATGTAGGGTGACTTGGAGATGGGTCAACGCAGCAGGATCATCTCCTTCATCACCGCCCCAGTCGCTGCAATCCTGTCACTTTGCTTTAAGTGTTCTGGCATTTTGCCCAACCCAATCTTGCTCCTTCTTTCTGTCCTTTTTCCTTTTTGGAGAGGAGGCTTTGGTGCTCTCTAAACTTGACTGTTTTCTCGCAGACGTTTTGTTACCAAGCTTGGTAACATCATCTAGGGCTAGAAGGGAGTGGGGTGTGCAGGGAGGAGGAGGAGGAGGAGGAGGAGGAGAAGGGCTGTGAGGTCCTTGGTGCTCTCTGAGCTTGGTTGGTTTATTGTAGACGTTTCATCACCCAACTCGGTAACATCATCAGTGCTAAAAGAGAGTGGGGTTTGCAGAGTTAACTTAACTCTTCCACTGCCATCCTTGGTTTTACTTTTCAGCATTTTTCGAGTCTTAATGTCTGGTAAATTAAGCAACTAAGCAGCTTTAGTCTAGCTAAGGCAGTCCTTTGCATGCTAGGCAGTCAATCGCTGTTTCTATTATTACCTCTTTTATTCATTAAACATGAAACTCAGTCAATTGGACATTTAAAAATGCATCACAAATACCATGGACTGGTGCTAATGGTTGATATGGGTTGCTGCCAGCGTCCTAGGGATCAGCCAAGAACTTTCTTAAGACATACGATGTTTCGAGTATCACAGTTTTTTGCAGTTCCGCTGATATTATTGCAGGAAGCTGCAATTTATTGATGCATTTTGTAAAATTCTTTGACCTGGTACAAGTGTCCGGATGACAATGGGTATCATTGTTATTATTATTATTATTATTTGTTATTATTATTATTCCCTGAAGGAGAGAGTGACTTCAGTTTTTAATCCTGAATTCTTCAATCACTAAATCAATAATTCTATTGATTAATTCTAAATAATTCCAAATTTGGTTTTTAGAGGGCACTCCCCCTCGGTCCCCCGAGAAAAGGACTTTTTTAAAAAAAATTCCTGGGTTTTTACTTTTTCCTTCTTTCAATTATTTGTCTCCTGCTGTTTTACTGCTCTCATTTTTTGGCCTGTTTCTTTGGGCTAATTAGTCATTATTGGACTGCTAAATTTATTCTTAAATGGAAGGCAGATGTTTGTTTATGGAAAAATCTGCTTTCTGTGTTATGTTGGGTGTCGCTTGAAATGCAAAATGCAGATGGCGGGATAGAACTGCATTTCCTTCATTGCTTAGATCAGCAAACAAGGCTTTTTAGAGGAATAAGTTTAGAAAGAAAACTGTGAGAGCTTCTGGTAGAGAAAAAGGAGAAGGAGAAGAAGAAAGAGGAGGAGAAGGAGGAGAAGGAGAAGGAGGTGGAGGAGAAGGAGGAAGAGAAGGAGGAGGAAAAGGAGATGAAGGAGGAGGAGAGGAAGAGGAAGAGGAAGAGGAAGAGGAAGAGGAAGAGGAAGAGGAAGAGGAAGAAGAAGAAGAAGAAGAAGAAGAAGAAGAAGAAGAAGAAGAAGAAGAAGAAGAAGAAGAAGAAGAAGAAGAAGAAGAAGAAGTAGTAGTAGTAGTAGTAGTCTGCTAGCATTTTTTCTAAAAATTATTTAGATGCAACCGAGGAAATAAACCACAACTTACAAAAATTTGCTACCTTTGATGAAAATATGGACGCATCCGAGGAAGTGAGTTGCAGATCACGTAAGATGTTGTCTTTGATTAAAATTTGGGTGCATCCAAGGAAGTGAACTGCAACTTACAAAAACTGGTACTTTGGATTAAAAGCTGGATGCATTCAAGGATGTAAACGCAATTTACACAAACTGGGACCTCGGATGCAAAATTAGGGTGCAACTGAGGAAGTGAGTTCCAGGTCACAAAAGGTAGCGCCCTCGTTAGTTGGAAAAGGTGTGATTTTGATTGTAGAAGTCACATACAGACAAAATTCTTCCTCCGTTAATCTTCTAGATCTATCTGGAATAAAGTGAGTTATAAACAATACAGTCCTAGGCTGCATAAACAGAGGGATAGAATCAAGTTCACGTGAAGTGTTAATACCACTTTATAAGGCTTTGTTAAGGCCACACTTGGAATACTGCATTCAGTTTTGGTTGCCACGATGTAAAAAGATGTGGAGACTCTGGAAAGAGTGCAGAGAAGAGCAACAAAGAGGATGAGGGGACTGGAGGCTAAAACATGCGATGAACGGTTGCAGGAACTGGGTATGTCTAGTTTAATGAAGAGAAGGACTAAGGGAGACATGATGGCAGTCTTCCAATATCTCAGGGGTTGTCCCAAAGAAGAGGGAGTCAAGCTACTCTCCAAAGCACCTGAGAATAGAGCAAGAAGCAATGGGTGGAAACTAACCAAGGAGACAAGCAACTTAGAACTAAGGAGAAATTTCCTGACAGTGAGAACAATTAATCAGTGGAACGACTTGTCACCAGAAGTTGTGAATGCTCCAACACTGGAACTTTTTAAGAAGAGGCTGGATAACCATTTGTCTGAAGTGGTGTAGGGTTTCCTGCCTAAGCAGGGGGTTGGACTAGAAGACCTCCAAGGTCCCTTCCAACTCTTGTTATTCTACTCTAAACCAACTAGGGGTTTTGGATTTCCATTGTATCATTGGAAACAGCTCCAAATTATTTTTTTAAAAAAATTTCAATTCTGACCCAATTAAAAGCATGCGGGAGTTACTTAGGGTTAGGAATATTTATTTAAACCATGTCATAATGATAGTTCTTTAGTTTGAAGAGATGGGTAAAATATTATTTGTTTCATTCTTTTCAAATATCAGCTGCCCCGCAGTCACTCTGGAGGGCAGGAGCCTTGAAACCAAGCCAAATGGAGCAATGAATAAAAATGAAGAACAAAATGAAGTTGAATCCAATCCCTGTTTGCTAGACTTTCTTTATCCCTTCCCGATATGGATTTCCCCCTCCCCCCCAAGTGTTTATTTGTATGTGGTTAAAAGATTAAATAACCTTTTCCCCAGGGAAAAAGTAGGAGGGATTTTTATCCTTGGTTAGCCATGAGGAAAACATTCCATTGCAATGACAAGTTTGCACGCTTGGGGTTTTTAAAATGGACTTTTCAGTAAAATGTATATATATATATATATATATATATATATATATATATATATATATATATATATATATATATATATATATATATATATATATATATATATATATATATGTGTGTGTGTGTGTGTGTGTGTGTGTGTGTGTGTAATTATATATATAGTTCTGAAGAAATGCTTTTTAGAAAACCAGCCAACCGCTATGGCTCCCTATCACAGCATCGGAACACTTGAAACTGATTGCATCTTGAAAAAGGTCAATTCCATCATGAAAGAATTTCATTTCATTTCAAACAGGCCTCTTGCATCGTTGCAAATCTGGAGCCTCCGTTCGCGGACTAGGTGGTTAGGTTCACCCGACATGCTAAAGACATATCACTGCTTAGGTAGGGCTCTAAGGCATTGAGTGAGAATAACCATTGTAGCTTGGTTAACAGTCAAGGAGCCAAACTTTGGTTAGCCACGAGGAAAACATTCCATTGCAATGACAAGTTTGCACACTTGGAGTTTTTTAAATGGACTTTTCAGTAAAATGTATATATGTATGTAATTATATATATAGTTCTGAAGAAATGCTTTTTAGAAAACCAGGGGTTAAGGGGTTGGCCGAGAAACCAGGAGATGGTGAGTTCTAGTCCTTTTCTTAAGCATGAAATCTGGCTGGGTAACTTTTGGCCAATCATTAGGAGTCTGTGAATTCTACTTCTGCCTTAGGCATAAAAGCTAGCTGGGTATTTTTTGGCCAAGAGATAGTGAATTCTAGTTCCACCTTAGATGTGAAAACTGGCTGGGTATAAGCCAGTTGGCCAATCACCAGGAGACAGTGAGTTCTAGTCCTTTTCTTAAGCATGAGCCAATCACCAGGAGACGGTGATTGCTTTGGCCAATCACCAGGAGATAGTGAGTTCTAGTCCTTTTCTTAAGCATGAAAGCCGGCTGGGTGACTTTGAGCCAGTCACTAGGAGATGGTGAATTCTAGTTCTGCCTTAGCCATAAAAGCTAGCTGGGTATCTCTTGGCCAATCACCAGGAGACGGTGAATTCTAGTTCTGCCCTAGCCATAAGAGCTGACTAGGTAACTTTTGGCCAGTCACTAGGAGACGGTGAATTCTAGTTCCACCTTAGTTGTGAAAACTGGCTAGGTGAGCTTTGAGCCAATCACCGGGAGATGGTGAATTCTAGTCCCCCTTTAGGCCCAAAATCTATCTGGGTGACTTTTGGCCAGTCCCTCTCTCAGCCCACCCCACCTCACAAGGTTATTGCTGTGGGGGAAATAGGAGATAGATAGATAGATAGATAGATAGATAGATAGATAGATGGATGGATGGATGGATGGATGGATGGATGGATGGATGGATGGATGGATGGATGGATGGATGGATGGATGGATGGATGGATGGATGGATGGATAATAGATAATGTTGATGGCTAAGGACTGTCAAAACCAGTCCTAGCTCTGAGAAGTTCAGCCCTCTGAGATGCCAACGTGGAGGGAAACAAAAACAATGTTGGAACTCACTTAAACCATCCACCAAGGTTTGGGTGGGTCCCTTTTATTTATTCTTCACACCCCCCAATGTGAAAAGTCAGCTTGAGTGACATGCATGAAAAAGCCCAATTGGGGTGAGGAATCCCCACCCACCGCCTGCTTTCACAGACCCTCAAAGCTTTGTCTCTGGGACTCCTTGTGTTCCTGACACCCATTTCTCTGTGCAAGAACGGGGTAACTAGGAAGATTGTGGGGGTTGCTGGGGACGGAAGAATGCCGCAGGGGAAGGGCTGTGAAAGAGAGAGAGAGAAAGAAAGAGAAAGAGAGAGGGAGGGAGGGAGGGATCTCCTGCAGGAGGTGCCACAAAACTCCATTCAACCGAGCAGAAGAGAAGAAATAAAATCCTTTTAAACGGGAAATCAGCTTTTCTGAAAAGAAAACTCCCACCCTCCCCTTTGTCTCACGCCTTTGCTTTCTTATAACTGGGCGAGGCGATAAGCTACCCCCCTCCCCCCCCCCATGCATTAACCAGTTTTCACTTTGTAGGGCCCACAATAGGGGTCTTCAGTGGAGCTCCCCCCCTCCCCGTCTCTTTCTTCAGCGGTGCTCTTTTTCATTCTTCCTTTCTCGTCCTCTCTCCATCCATTTTCCCCATTGCTCCTTTCGAAAAGGCCCAATTCTGCTCAAGGATGCTGCGTGGCCATAGACCCCTTGTTCCTGAAATTAAAAGCTTAATTTATTTCCTTTTTTAAAAATTCGCAGTTTATTTGATTGTGTGTATATCCTATTTTTATTATTTTTACAAATAACTCAAGGGGACAAACGCATCCAACACAAGTTCCTCCCATTTACCCCACCACAACAACCCTGTGAGGTGGGTTGGCTGAGTGAGTGAGAGCGACTGGTCCATAGTTACCCAGCTGGCTTCCATGCCTAAAGCAGAACTAGAACTCCTTATCCTACTGGTGATTATTTTAAAGTCACCTAGCCAGCTTTCATGCCTAAGATGGGACTAGAACTCACCATCTCCTGCTTCCTAGCATGGTACCTTAACCTGCAGTTGATCTTGACTTTCATGTCTAAGTTGGAACTAGAACTCATAGTCTCCTGGTGATTGGCCCAACGTCGTGCCTAAAGTGGGACTAGAACTCACTGTCTGCTGGTGATTGGCTCAAAGTCACCCAGCTGGTTTTCATGTCTAAGACGGGACTAGAACTCACAGTCTCCTAGTGATTGGCCCAAAGTCATCCAGCCAGCTTTCAGATCTAAGATGGAACTAGAACTCATAGTCTCCTAGTGATCGATCGATTGAAATGGCCAAGTGAAACCCACAACCACGTTTTGAGAACCACCATTTTCTACCAACTTCCATTATCCAGCTTCCCTCTTTGCTTCGGTCCTGCTGGCCGCGGATCGTGGGACTGTCTCCAGAACGGTAGAGCTGACCTTGAAGGAAAGAGGTTGTCATGAAGGGGGAACTTCCAGAAACGTTGACTCAGCCCCAGGGACAGAAAAGGTGGGAAGAGAAACTCAGACCCAAGCTTGTCCTTGGTTTTATCGAGTGTTAAGAGGAGAGGAGAGAAGCCTGAAGGGGGCTATTAAGAGATGGTCATTCTAACTCTACAACAATGAAAAACAGAGGTGTCCACAGAAGGGAGTCAAAGAAAATATAGGTAGTGCTCAACTTGCTACAGAGTTCATTTAGAGACTGTTTGAAGACCAATGATTTAGGACCATTTTTCACACTTAATGACCGGTGCAGCATCCCCAGGCTCACCTGGTTTACGTCCAGATGCTTGGCAAAGGACTCGCATTTATGACAGTTGTGATGTGTTGTTTTTTTAAAAAAAAATGGGGCAAGATTTCAACTGCATGATTGTGACTGCCCTCTTGACAGGGGTGAAATCCAAAATTTCTCCCTACTGGTTCTGTGGGCGTGGCTTGGTGGGCATGGCAGGGAAAGGATATTGCAAAATCCCCATTCCCTCCCCTCCTGTGGGAAGGATATTGCAAAGTCTCCATTCCCACCCCATTCTGGGGCCAGCCAGAGGTGGTATTTGCCGGTTCTCCAAACTGCTCAAAATTTCCACTACCGGTTCTCCAGAACCTGTCAGAACTTGCTGGATTTTTCACCCCTGCCTCTTGACCTTCTGCCCACAGGCTCTCCTGATAAAGACCCATTCCTGGAATTCATGCCTGCTTGCATCTTGACCTGGAAGGGAGAGAGGATCTGTGCCAGGGTCAAGGAACTGAACTATTGGCCCAGCAAGTCAAGATCTGCCTGTTGATGTCCTTCAAACCAACTTTACGCTTCCTTCCTGAGATAGGAGAGGGAGGGGGGGGGGGGAATAAATAAATAAATAAACCAAGCTTTGGACATGTGTTTCGGACCTATTGTTCCTTCCTCTACCCCCCTCTCCCTTCCCTTCTTTGCATTGTTTCCACCAGCCCACCTGTTCTCTCTAATCCTAAAGCTTCTCTGAAGTCAGCCGAGTGGAGAGCAGTGGTGATGGGCGGGCTCCTTTGTCCGGATGAAATACCCAACCAACCAACCACTTTCCACAAGTCGAAAGGGGGGCATCGGCAGATAAGAGAAGCCTCCGAGCCAGCCCCCAAAATAACCCCGGAGACACGGGCCTTGTGGGGAGTGGGGGGAGGAGGGAGGGGAGGGATGCTTGAAGGAGAGCCAGAGAAGCAGGTGGCTCCTGGGTGTGAGATTTCGAAGGCCACCGCTGGGTTGGGAGAGAGGCCGGCTTGCCCCTTTGACTTGCAAAGTGTGCTTCCCAGGCTTTGCACGGGCTGGGAAAGGAAGTCCCAGGTCGCACGTCCCTCATTAAGGCCGCCTGCTTTCTGGCCCCATGGACAGGAGGGCTAATCGCCGGGCGGGTGAAAAGTCTCACCTGAAGAAGGGCCGTTTGGCCCCAGGAGAATCTGCCCAGAGGCCTTCCCAGGCGTTTGTTGCAGGTTCCCATCAGCACAACTGCCAATAACACCCACCCACCCCCAAGAAGACAAACGGGCATCTTTGGTTCATGGCCCCCATCTCACCCCTGTCCTGCTAGGTCGCATTTTCCCAGTAGAATTAGCTTGGCCAGTTTGACTCATGACCCCACCCCACCCCAATAAAAGCAGTGACCCCCTTTATGTAAGTGACTGTTTTTCGGTGATAGCAATTTTGTTTTGGAATGATGTTCGGGTTTCCTTCCTTCCTTCCTTCCTTCCTTCCTTTTCTCCCTCTATTCCTTTCTCCTTCCTTCTTTCCCTCCCTCCTTCCTTCCTTCCTTTTCTCCCTCTATTCCTTCCTCCTTCCTTCCTTCCTTCCTTCCTTCCTTCCTTCCTTCCTTCCTTCCTTCCTTCCTTCCTTCCTTCCTTCCTTCCTTCCTTCCTTCCTTTTCTCCCTCTATTCCTTCCTCCTTCCTTCTTTTCCTCCCTCCTTCCTTCTTTCCCTTCCTTCCTTCCATCTTTTGTTTCTTTCCTCCCTCTATTCCTCCCTCCTCCTTCCTTCCTTCCCTCTTTTCTTCCTTCCCTCTTTCCTCCCTCTATTCCTTCCTTCCTTCCTTCCTTCCTTCCTTCCTTCCCTCCCTCCCTCCCTCCCTCCCTCCCTCCCTCCCTCCCTCCCTTCATTTTCCTTATTTTTGAACTGCTCATCTTCCCCACAGAGAGATTCTGGGTGATGTACAATAATATAAAAACAGCCAATTTTTTTTTAAAAAAATAGAATATAGGAGGAGGCAAGGACCGTTAAACCCTGTTAAAAATTAGTCACCTATTAGTTAGATGATGCTGGAGGACATCTGGTTGATTATTTTCAGGAAACTGCTTTAACAGGAGGGATTTGGGGGCCCCATCCTGCTTTAGTTACAGTTGGGTGAATTTAACCTATGTTTTTTTCTTGGGTAAGTATCTACTTTGGTTGACAGCCTACCATTTTAGACAAATGGTTGTCCAATCTCTTGTTCAAGAACTTCAAGGGATGGAGCACCCACCACTTCTGGAGGGAACTTCTGTTCCACTGGTTGATTGTTGTCACTCTCAGGAAATTTCTTCTTAGTTCTAAGTTGCTTCTCTCCTTGGTTAGTGTCCATCGGTTGCTTCTTCTCCTGCCTTCAGGTGCTTTGGAGAATAGCCTGACCCTCTCTTCTTTGGGGCAACCCCTGAGATATTGCAATAAGGCCTATATATCTTCCAAACAAATCCTGCTTGGGAAGGGAAGGGACAGCCTTGTTTGGCCCCTCGATGCCTTGGCTCGGTTCAGCAGACAGTCATCTCCCACAGCCCCAGCCAAAATCCCTATGTGACGCCTGGAGGGGAAGTCTGGGGAAGGGACAGCCGGCTGGGATCCAGCGCCTTCTCTGGGGAGCTGTACTCGAATGAAACAATTAGCCCGAGCGGAAGTTGTCTTTCTGTCCCACTGAAGTGGCAGACGGCATCCTTGGCAGCCACGCTTTCCTTCCCAAAGCCCGTGCCACCGAGGACTGAATGCCCAACATCCAGCCCACCCCTCCCTCCCTCCCTCCCTCCTGGGTTCTGCCTCCAGCCAAAGAGGAAAAGGGAGGGGTCCGTCTGAGATCCATTTTTAGAAACGCTCAAAGAGGGGAGGCTTTGTGGCGGGGACACTCCGCAGGCCTGCAATCCTCAGAACTTGATAGACCAACCATTGTTGGGAAGTCATGGCCAAGGGATGGTCAACAGGACAGGAAATAGAGAAGCAGCTGGCCTGCCAGAGAAGCTAACATCTGCCTGATGTATCTTCAGGCTCAAGAGAGGAGGAGTCAAGGCGCTGAGATATAGCCTGGCCTTATGTTGGGACACCCTTGCATTTAAGAGTTGGACAGGACTTTGTAGGTCCAGGGGTCTCCAACCTTGGCCACTTTAAGACTTGTGGACTTCAACTCCCAGAATTCTTCAGCCAGCTGGCTGAAGAATTCTGGGAGTTGAAGTCCACAAGTCTTAAAGTGGCCAAGGATGGAGACCCCTGTTCTACTCTAACCCCCTGTACAAGCAGGAGACCCTAACCCAGTCTGGACAAATGGTTGTCAGGTCTCTTCTTGAAAGCCTCCAGTGATGAAACACCGACAACCTCTGGAAATAAGCCATTCCACTATTTCATTGTTCTCACCCTGAGGAAATTTCTCCTTCATTCCAAGTTGGTTCTCTCCTTGGTTAGTTTCCATCCATTGCTTCTCGTCTTGCTTTCAGATGCTTTGGAGAGTAGATTGACCCCACACCCTTCTTCTTTGTGGCAGCCCTTCAAATATTGACTGACCACCCCCTTCCTCAAATATTGGCTGAAATTTGGCTGGTGGGTTTCCATTTTGCTGGTGAAAAAAATCGGTGGGAGGACCTCCTTAGTTAGGAAGTGGTGCCACACGTGTTGAAAGCCATGTTAGATCATCTCTCATCCATGGACATCAAAGCTGGGTTAGATACTCTACTGCGAGCAAAGGAATCGATCTGTTCCCTGCACGGCTGGCTAAGATCTTGCTTTGTACTTTGATGGACTTGTCCAGGGGACAGGGAAGTCTTCTTCTGCAGAACGTTTTTTTTGGGGTGGGTGGGTGGGGGACCGTGTGAAACCATTGCCCAGAAGGTTGTGTGCGTTTTGCCAGCTTCCCAACTCATTTTCAGGTGTTTTTCAAAACATGTTTATAATAATCCATCGTAAATCTTACGATCTCTCCCACCCGCCTGTTCCTACTCTGTGTAACATCCAGCTACCTTAAGGAAGTCACATCTGCTCATCCAGCTGCCCAATGCAAATGGCTGCCTTTAAGAGTGGCCTGCACTTAAGACACAGGATGGCAGGATGGCACGGGCTCAGAAGGACGCCAGCTCCAGGGGGCGACTGGCAATGGCTCAGGAACCCCCTCCCCTTTGCAAGCTGGCCCTTTAACCACATCCTTCTCCAGCAAGCCCAGCACCACCCCTTCCCATTTGGCATCAGGCCTGACAGGCAACACACGCACATACACGCTCTCTGTTTCTTTCTCTCTTTCTTTCTCTCTCTCTCTCTTTCTCCTTTTGTTGTCTTTTCTCTCTCTCTTTCTCTCTCTCTTGTTGTCTTTCTTTCTTTCTTTCTCTCTTTCTCTTTCTTTCTTTTTTGTTGTCTTTCTCTTTCTTTCTTTCTCTCTCGCTTTCCCTTTGTTCTTTCTTTCTTTCTTTTCTTTCTTTCTTTCTCTTTCTCTTTTTTGATGTCTTTCTTTTTCTTTCTTTCTCACTTTCTTTTTTGTTGTCTTTCTTTTTCTTTGTCTCTTTCTTTGTCTCTTTCTCTTTTTTGTTGTCTTTCTTTTTCTCTTTCTTTCTTTCTCACTCTCTCTCTCTTCCTTTGTCTCTCTCTCTCACACACTTTCCCTTTCTTTCTTTCTTCTTTCTTTCTTTCTCTTTCTTTCTTTTCTTTCTTTCTCTCTGTCTCTGTCTCTCTTTCTCTTTCTCACTCCCTCTCACTCTCTCTCTCTCAATCAATCAATCAATCAGAATATAGCTGGAAGGGACCTTTGAGGTCATCTAGCCCAACCCCCTGCTCAGGCAGGAGACTCTATACCATTCCAGGCAAGTGGCTGTCCAGTCTCTTCTCAAAATCTTCCACTGATGGAGCATTCACAACTTCTGGTGGCAAACCGTTCCACTGGTTAATTGTTCTCACTGTTAAGAGGTTTCTCCTTCATTTTTCTTTCATTTCCCCTTTCTCTCTCTCAAGGGCAGGTAAGGGGGGGCAGCCTCTTCTACCATGCCCCAAAGGCTGGATTGGGAGGGCAGGGAAAGGACAGCTATGGACAAGTTGACACCATTTCCCCCCCCCCCCACTGGCCTGCTGTGATGACCAAAGGCCACTGCGATTTTTCAGCCGGCTGGGATAATGGAGGTGGGGGGGGACTCTGGGGTGTGAAACAGATGCTTCGACACTTTGGGACCAGGCTCTGCAGGCTGAGGTGCCAAACCCCCTTAACGGGGTTACTTGACAGGGGTGTGCCATCTTCTTTTTCCAGCTGCTCTGGCACCCGGAGAGAGTTTGCATAACAAACCCAGGCCCGAGTTGGCTGGTTGGCTTGCCAATAAAACCCCAGGATGAGTCTCACCCCAGAAGCAAAGACCAAGTCAAATGTTTCACCACTTCCCTCCTCTAGTTACGACGGTAACTTAAGCTTCGTGATTAATGCGGGCGAAATGCTTAGCGGTTCTCCCTGCCTGTCCATTCTTGCTTTCAAAGGAAGGCAGAGAAAAGGAGCTAAGTAGAATTTGGAGGCTGGCTGGGCAGGAGATGGATGGGGTGGGGGGGGGCACCATTTTTGCATCTTCCCCCTGGGGGGGCTGGCTGGGGAGTTGGGGTCCCACCAGTATCTGGAAGGCTGCAGCTCCCCCCCCCCCGAGAGGAGGGGAGGCTTTATGGGGTTCTGGGACTCGGCTCCAAGGATGGGCTGGGCCAGAGGGGTTCAGCCAGCTCTGAGTCAGCATCAGAGCCTTGACTAAAATGGGGCTGGTGGGTTTGGAGGTTCCCTATGCCTGGGAATACAGCCGAAGCATATACCGCCAATGACAGATGTCCTCCCTGGAGGGAAACAGTCTGGGGATGAGATGGGTGGATACCTAGATTTGACAAATAAATAAAAAGGAGGGTTTAGATGAGTGTTTTTCAATCTCTGCAAACTGAAGTTGGTTGGATGTCAGTGGAAGGGAGGGAGGAAGGGAGGGAGGGAAGGAAAGGGAGAAAAAGAGAAAAAAGAAAAGAAGAGAGAGAGAGAGAGAAGGAAGGAAGGAAAAAGGAAGGAAAGGAAGGAAGAAAAGAAAAGAAAAGAAAAGAAAAGAAAAGAAAGAAAGAAAGAAAGAAAGAAAGAAAGAAAGAAAGAAAGAAAGAAAGAAAGAAAGAAAGAAAGAAAACAGTCTGTGGATAAAAAAGAGAAGAGAAAAGAGAGAGGGAGAGAGGGAGAGAGAGAAGGAAGGAAGGATGGAAGGAAAAAGGAAAGAAAGGACAGAAAGAAAGAAAGAACAGAAAGAACAGAAACAGAGAAAGAGAGAGAAGGAAGGAAAAAGAAAGAAGGAAAGAAAAGAAAAGAAAAGAGAGAGAGGGAAGGAAAGAAGGACTGAAGAAAGAAAAGAAAGAAAAGAAGAAAAGAAAGAAAGAGAGGGAAGGAAAGAAGGAAGGAGGAAAGAAAGAAAGAAAAAAACAGTTGTTTTCTTTTCACCGCCCCCTTCACACTTCCCTCCTTCCACTCCCCACCCCCACCCCAAAGCTAAGCCACGTGGGAGACCCGCGACGAGCCCCAAAGTCCGGGGGACCCCCCCCCCCGCCTTCCCGGCGTTGCATCGGCCCATATCTGGGGGCGGGGCGGGGGGCGGCGGCAAGGCGGAGGCGGAGGCGGAGGCAAAGCGGGGCGTGGAGGGAGGTTTTAAAAGCCGGGCGGAGCCGGGACAGGACGCGGGTCCGGCCGAAACGCGGCGCGGGACGATCTTGGGGACTGCGAGCTTCCTCGGCGGCCGGCGCGATGCTGAACGGCTGCGGGCAGAAGCTGCTGCTCTCGCTGCTGGGCTCCACGCTGACCTGCCTGCTGGTGCTGATGGCGGAGCAGCCCCGGGGCCAGGGACTCAGCCTGGGGGGCGGCCAGGGGGCTCTGCTGCGGCGCCTGCGGAGCGGGGAGACCCCCGAACGGGACCCTCGGCCGGAGATGGGCTCTTTCAGCGGCTACTTCAGCCAGCTCAGCCGGGCCAAGAGAGAAGCCGGCGGGGGCAACCAGGGGGGGCGGCGGCAGCAGCAGCAGCAGCAGCAGCAGCCGCCCCCCGCCCGGGAAGAGATTTCGCCCCGGGACATTTTCATCGCCGTCAAGACCACCAAGAAGTTCCATAAGGCGCGGCTGGAGCTGCTGCTGGACACCTGGATCTCGCGCCACAAGGAGATGGTAAGCGGGGTCTGGGGTCCCCTTTGGGGAGGGGGAGCGGCTGCTTGCTTTGAAACCCCCTCTTGGGAATCCATCCCTAGTCCAGGGGGTGAGCAGGGGGTTGGACTAGATGACCTCCGAGGTCCCTTTCCAACTCTACTGTTACTGTCACTGGCCGCTATCCAGGTGCTGGAAGGAGCGGCGCTCGGGGCATCCTCAGGAGCGGCCCTTTCCCCGGACAGACGGGCCCTCTGCACTAGACCAGAGGCGCTCTTGCCCGTCTGCCCCAGCCCGGGAAAGCGCCCGGGCGCTCTCAAAAGCGCGGGTGCCTACAGCGATGGGTAGGGAGAGAGGGAGGGAAGGAGGGCGGGTGGGTGGGCGGGAAGAAGCGGCTGCGGCGGGCCCGCCGTGCCACGGGAGCGGGCGGCGGGTGGGTGGGCGAGTCGAGGCAGGCTGGGCGCCTTGATCTCCGCCCGCCCCGCCTCTGCCCCCGGGGCTGGAAAGTGAGGAGGCACGCTCCGGCCCGCGCTGCCTTCCCTCTCGCCTCCCGCCGCTCTCCTTCCCCTTCGCGCGGCAGCGGTGGCCCGCCTGCTTTGCACTCTGTGCATGCTCAGGGGTCTCCCGCGGCACGGGAGGGGGATCCGAGCTTCGCCTTCTGGAGCGCCGAGGACGGTGGGTGGGTGGGTGGGTTCTCCTGTAAGAGAGGAGGGGGAGATACTCCATTAAGTCAAGGCTAAGGGAGGGGGCCCTGCGCAGGTTGCACGTGGGAAGTGACTTCTGGGTGGGGGGGGGGAAGCTTTCCTGAGGGGCTAACCTAAACCCCTGATTGTGGGAACACGGCTAGAATTCAGGAATGGGGTTGAAGGATTGTGTGAATGAATGCAGCCAGTGCTGCCTTTAAATAAGGGCTACCAAACTCAAAAGCCCATTGGGCAGGATCCAGTCCTCAGGATGCTTAGATTTGGCCCGCGGGGCCGACCTGGAAACAGCAAAGGACTGGCCCTCGGTGCCTCTGCCAGGATCCAATTTTGAGGGTTGTAGGGTAGACAGTTGCAGGAAGCCATCGTGGCCGAAAACGGAGCTCAAGAGCCCGTTCTCGCTGGCAGCCCACTTTTGCTGGCTCGGGCCACCATAGCTGCCCCCCCCTCATCACGAGTGATGTCAAGCTGGCCACTCCTACCCTGGCCATGCCATCCCCAGCTCCCTCCCCACCCCCCACCCTGAGGTCAAACAAAAACCCTGATGCGGCCCTCAATGAAATCGAGTTTGACACCTCTGCTTTAAATGCATGAATTGGGCAATGGGGGGAGGAAAGGCTGCACTAACTGGTATCCATGGGGCAAACCCTGCTCTGAGGCTCTAGAATAAGCTCTTTCCCCAATTTTCTTCCTTGCTGGAGACAGTTGGTAAACATTGCTACACGGTCACACCCTCCCTGTGCCTAGTGTTATGTCCCCTCCCCTATTTCAAGTGACATTGTAGGCCATCTCACTTGGCTGGCTAGCAGCAGATGGAGGAAAGGTGGCTTCAAGGTAGATCTGTGTGAGCGTCATCTGCGCCTATCAAAGCTTTAAACTGGTTAAAAAACCCCCCAAAAAACCTATCAGCATCTCATTTAGGACCTCAAAAAGAGGCGTAAAAGCAGTGGTGAAATCCACATTTTTTTTACTGCCAGTTCTGTGGGCGTGGCTTGGTGGGCGTGGTGTGGCTTGGTGGGCACGGCTGGAGAAGGATACTGCATAATCCCCACTCCCTCCCCATTCCTGGAGGAATGATATTGCAAAATCCCCATTCCCACCCCACTCTGGGGCCAGCCGGAGGTGGTATTTGCCAGTTCTCCAAACTACTCAAAATTTCTGCTACCAGTTCTCCAGAACCTGCTGGATTTCACCCCGGCATAAAAGGCCAGGACGAAACAGATGGACCCTGTTTGCATTATGTTTGAGAAAGCCTTCCATCTAGGAAATCACTCTATTGTCATACAGATTGTTTAAAAAAAAAAAAGCAGCAGAATTTCAGCCGCAGCCCCCCCATTTTGACTTTTTTGACTTGGTCCGATGGCCCTTCCTCCATCCTTGCAACAATTGAACCCATGCTCCTCCTTCCGAAACTGTGAACCATGGGTATTGGGGAAGGGAGGGGGGTCGTGATGCTGTGTTTTTTTTAATTGGTATCATTTGTTGAAACTGGTTGGGAGGACTCTGATTGACCTTCGGGGGGGAGGGGTGTGGACGGGGACGGCAAGTTTGTGAACCCCAGAAAGGGTGAAATCTAAGCTCTGGATTGGTCTTTCTCCTGACCTTAAAAACCACATTCCCACCACGGGCTAAGCTATGATTTGTTTAGCTAAGATTTAGTCTATCGTCTGCCGTTGTTTAAAGTTCGTGCGACACATGATCCCCAAACGAAGCAAAACCGCTTTAATACTGGGTGTGTTTTGTGAACTGTCCTCGGTTCAACAACTCTGAATTCTGTAAGGGTTGCACACAGAAACAAACAGCACAGTGGCACAGGTGTGTGTTAATGTTTGTCTGTTTGCGCTGTGGAAGTTGAACAGATGTTCAGACTCAGCCTGGGCTCTGGATCTGAATTTTATCGCTCTGCCCAACTCTGCTAAAGAGGCTAAAAATTTCACTGCGCTTTTGCAAAGTTGTATTTGCAGCAAATGGCATGTTTCAAAGAGGTTTATAAGCAGGACCAGAGGTTATTAAATCCTCCCCCCCCCCCAAATTAGCAAACATAAGCTAAAGATGCAGTGGCCTTCATTCTAAAGGCTGGCCCGTTATTTCAGAAAATGGCTCTTTATTCGTTTTTATAAAGTTTCGCTCCGGTTTTGTTTTGGGTTTTTTTGCGCTTGAATTTTTCCTTTGAGAAACAAAGTCGTAAATATAAGCAATTCATTTTTTTAAAAAAATCCTTACAAACTGATGTCAAATCTGCCCCCCCCCACCTTTTTCAGTTTGTCCTTTTTATTTTATTCCCAAGAAAATGTGGTCATTGTGAGAAGACTGTTAAAAAGAGCGTTGCTCGTTTCTCTAAAGAAGGAGAACCAGAATAATAGTATTTCTTTCCCTCCTCCCCAAAAAACCAACAATATAAAATGCAGAGGAACAATAAGAGCGGGGAATGGCAGTACCCCTCCCCCTTTGTGGTCTGAGCTTTAGGGAGTTGCTGAATTGTTTAAAACCAGGTTACCTCAGGATCCCAGCCATCAGAATTACAAATTCTCCTTTTGTCTGAGTCGCCTGTTTTTATTCATCCTGCCACCACTCCCACTCCCCTCCTTTCCTCCCAAGGAGACAGGGCTGGGGGACCATGAAATGGCCTTTGAGCTTGTCAAATTAGAAAGTGGAAGCCTGGTCTTTTAACTTCAAAGAAGAAGAAAAAAGTTCTCAGCCTGGTTTAGGGCGAAAAGGAGGGTAACTTCTAAGCACGCTTTTGATTCACCTTTCTCTGGCCTTCATCCGCAGAGACGTAAAGCAATTTTGGGCCTTCTTGTAACCTCTCTCAAAGGAGGAAAGAGATGTTGGCCACAGTCTCTTTCCTGTGGGATGTTTGGTGGCTTCTTGGCAGACGTTTCATTATCCAGCTAGGTAACATCATCAGTTAGAAGGGAGGAGGATGTACAGGGTGGAGGAGGAGGAGGAGAAGGAGGAGAACTATGAGGTCCCTGGTGCTCTTCAAGCTTGGTGGTTTCCTTCCAGATGTTTCATAACCCAATTATATATCATCATCAGTGCTATAAGGGAGTGCAGTTTGAAGAAGTGGAGATGCTCCTCGAAGTACACATCTTTATTGAGCTTCTCCTTTGCAGAGTGGTAGGACTACAGGCCCCATAATGGGGAGGGGTTGAGAATGGTGGTCATACATACTTAGAAGGGGCCAGCCTGGAGACGTTGCTGGGCCCTCCCGTGGCCCTCATAGAGTTGCTTGAGAGCCATCTCACACCTGATCGGATTGCGGAAACTTTGCATTCTGCAGGCCCAGTTGGGGGAAAAAGCTGAAATTTGCATGGCCAGCCCAGACCTTCAGCTGGTGAGGTTCTCTAGGAGGCAGCAACAGGCCCCCATCTTGGGAACGGCTCCCCCTTTTTTCCCAGCCATTCGGCCTCATTTTTTGGGGGAGGAGGGGGGGAGGAGAAGAGAGTTTGTTCCACCTCGTTTGTCCTTTGGGCGTCCCAGCGCTTGGCGGCTCGGCTCTCACGCTGTCTCCCTAGGCAGGCTAACAAAGCCTCTTTTCTCTTGGGGGCCGAGGAAAGAGTCCCCGGCTGCCGCTTGTGTGGTACTTCGGCCGTGGGAACGCCGGGGTGGGGGGTGTTGAGGAGGGGTGGGGGGAGGCAGGCTGGAGCTAACAGGATCCAGGTCAGGTTGCATAGAGATGAGGGGCTGGGTGGACCAAAGAGCAGACGGGACCCAACTAAATCTCTTGTTCTGAAATATCTCGCATAACCCCCTCTGCATTTCTGTTTTTGAGGGCCTTTTCCCCAGCTTCATCCTATCCTCCACCTGAGCCCTCCGCCTGCCCACCACCCCCCCTATAGCATTTGCGAGTAGTCCTCGACTTACAACACTTCGTTTAGGGACCGTTCAAATGGGACTGAAGAAAAAGGAACTTTCGAACCTTTTTTGCACAGTTGTGACCTCCGCCGTTATGACCTCTCCCCCATCCTCCGTGACCAAAATTCAGATGCTTGGCCTCTGGCTCACAGTTGTGACAGTTGCTGTGTCTTTTTGTGACCTCCTGAGGGGCAAAGTCAATGAGGAAGCCAGGTTCACTTTGTAAATACCGATTCACTTAACAACTGGGGGCCGGCGAGGTCGTAAAATGGGGCAAAAGTTTCTTGTAACAGTGGGGCTCACTTGTGGGTCGTCCGTCAACCTGTATCTTCTCATCCTGAGGATGCTGTCCTCATCCTTACTGAATTCCCCCTCAACTCATTACTATGAACATCACTTCCCCCCTCTTATACTCATATCCTCCTAGGTGGGGTTAATCTGTTCAATTTTTATTACTTTGCGGTTGGCTGGAAGGATGCAACTTTCTGCAAAAACTGGAGTTGGCAGCTAAATGCAAAGTTGGCGCACAAGGGTTGTTCCCTTGTAGCTTCCCCCCACCCCCACCCCAAAAGACGCACACGGTGTGTGTAAACACACAAGCCTACTGAGTGACTTTCCAAAACAACAGGTGCTTCTCTCCTCGATGGAAGAAAATCTTTGGAAAAAGCATTTTAAGAATCACAAAGCACTTCAGCCATTGTGTGGATGATGGTAGTGGGGTGGGAGGGAGAGGTTGATTAATTGCTTTAATGAAGCTGGGATCTTTAATTATCTCTCTCCGGGCCCCTTACTTGCGCCCATCAGTGATTTTTTCCGTCTCTGGTTTTGATTTTTTCTCTAACATAGTGTTTCTCAACCCCGGACAATTGGAAGATGGGTGGATTTCAATTCCCAGACGGGACTGCCATTTGTCAGAAATGATGTAGGCATCATCAGAGGGGGGAGGGGTTGGACTAGATGACCTACGAGGTCCCTTCCAACTCTGTTAATCTAATCTAACCCCAGAATTCCCCAGCCAGCTATGCTCGTTGAAGTCTTAACAAACATAGCTGGGTGGGGAATTCTAGGAGTTGAACTCCCCCTCCCCCCATCTTCCAGTGTCCCAGGTTGAGAAACCAGATCCAAATGTTTCTGTCAGCACTGGGAGGGAGGGGGGGAGGATGAAAGTTGCAGGTCATTTTTCACGGATCCCCAAAAATCCATGAGTTAAGAACATCTGAACGCTGCCCAGCCTGTGGCCAATTTTGGGGAAGCAGAAGCATGCTCTGTGCTCCCATCTGCGTTCAGGAAAAGCATCATCTATAGCCAAAGATTGCCAAGCAGGACTCAAAACTTTTTGACCTCTGCTGCATTGTGCAAAGGGCCTGCAGTTAAGCATCAAAGAACTCCTTCTCGTTGAGCTGAGCTTCTGTTTTTTATCTCAGTTCTTCCTCTTTTGGGTCTTTTCAGACTGAGAAGGTGGAGATTTTCGAGGCGCTTTGGAAATTCCCGAGGCATTGCCATCTGTGACGACTATCGTCTTCCCTTAAATTCCCTCCTGACCTCCCTGGTTTTTTAAGCTTTTAAATCAATCTTTCCTCCCCTTCTTTTAAGGCACAGATCATTACCAGGCAGGAGTCATCCTTATTTGGCAGTTAAATATTAAATAACTTGCCCTTGTAGGTTAACACAGTTTTCCACCTGGACCGCACATCCTTAATCTATTATCTCATGCTTCATTTGTTTGCTTCATCAGCCCAACTGGAATTGGGCTTCCTAAACCTTGGATTTGACTTGTTCTGCAAAACCACCAAGAAAACCGTGGCTTAAGCAATTCCCAACGTGGGAATGCAGCCTCTTTTCTGATCCTTCTGGAGAAACTAACCAGCATCAAGCAAACCTTGCTAGTGTCACCAGGATTCCCCGTTGCAACCATTCAGAATAAACGTTGAGTGTTTTTGTGCTGAACGGGTGAAATTAGCCAGTTTCCTTCCTTTGGTCCACAAGTGTGTTAGGCATGAAAGAAAAACGTGCACTGTGTTAAGTTACTTAGCAGATGTCGAGGTGAGGGATGGTCAGAGCCAACTAACATGTCTGCAGTTTGCAAGGTGTGCAAAGGCCAGATATGCTTTGGGCTCGAGGCAAAAATGCATTGTCTGTGCTGCAACCTTTCCTGTTTAAGTCTTTTAAAAGTTATCTTCCTTTTCGGTTAGCTCCGAGCGCTTCGAAAACAGTTAGTTATTACAAGAAGTGGAACCTCAGCTTACGTTCTTCCTTCCTGTGGTCGTAGCTCGAGCTGTTAGGCAGAAGTCTCTGCAGGGAGCAGTTCTTCAAAACCGCAAAATCAGCCAACAGACAAAGAAGAAGACTAGTTGTGCAAAATCTTTGGTCAAGTTGACAAAAAAGAAAAGGTTTTGCTTCTAAGAAGGAAGGCCGATGGCCGATATCTTTCTGGATACCTTGGGGTGTTGAATTGATAGGTTAGACAGGAAGATCCACTCTACCCCCGGGTGCTGCTATTATTATTATTATTATTTAATTCTTTTTTTTTAATCCCAGGCTTGTTTGGATAGTGGCGTTGGCATGTTAGAATTTGAATTCTGTGACGTTTAGAAAAGTCAGGTTGGTGATGATGATGAGAGGGATAATAACAGGGATAGTAAGGATGGAAAGGGAGACCTGAAACTCTTGAACTTTTAAGAGGAGTTTGCAAGAGGATTTTTTTTTTTAAAATGTAGCTGTATTCACTTAACAAGCATAACAAAAAAGGTGTAAAATCAGGCTGACTCTCTTAAGAGCAGACTTGCTTAGTGATGGAGATTCTGGTAGATAGAATCTATATCGTTCTATTTCTCCATCCATCCAACCAACTCTGTATGTATCTCTGTCTCTGTATTTATCATCTATTTATCATCCATCCATCCATCCATCCATCCCTCTCTATGTCTATGTCTATGTCTATGTCTATGTCTATGTCTATGTCTATGTCTATGTCTATGTCTATGTCTATGTCTATGTCTATGTCTATGTCTATGTCTATGTCTATGACTGTCTGTCTGTCTATCTGTCTGTCTGTTGTATCTATCTATCTATCTATCTATCTATCTATCTATCTATCTATCTATCTATCTATCTATCTATCTATCTATCTATCATTATCTATATCTATCTCTCTGTTCTACCCACTTACCTACCTACCCATCCATCCATCCATCCAGTCAATATCTATCTATCTATCTATCTATCTATCTATCTATCTATCTATCTATCTATCTATCTATCTATCTATCTATCATCTATCTATCTATCTATCTACCTACCCACCCATCCATCATCCATCCATCCATCCATCCATCTCCTCCCCTGTCTAAAAACAGGGAGAGGATTATTTCCTTTCCTCCTCCTCCCCCATCCTCCTCCTTCCTCCTCCTCCTCCTCCTCCATCACAGAGAAATAACTTCTGACAGCTAATTCAGAGCTTAAAAACTTGGCCAGCCAAAGAGAGGAACTGGGGCGAACCAGGAAAGTGGCGGGAAGCTCCCTTGCCAAATTCCTGATGCGGTGAAAACTTTGCCCCAACAGGATCACACAAGAAAACCAATCCTCCTCCTGGCGAGAGCCAGGAGGTCCTTCCTTCTCAAGGAAGGTGGTGGGTGGCCGGGCGTTTCTGCAGCCAGGGCTGGGCTATGCCATGACCTAAGCTGGCAGAGGCGCTTGCCACCAAAATGCCCATGATGAAGATCTGCAAAAACATTTCTTGGGGATGATGAAGCCTCTCAAAAGGATCCAAGTGGGATGGGCCAAGTGTTTGCTTTTCTCCTTAGAGAAGACCAAAGCAAACTTTTAAAAAATGAGCGCACTTACATCCCTGGAAAGTTCAGAGTTGCTCCTTAAAGTGTCTCCAAATAGAAATTCCTTCCTTCCTTCCTTCCTTCCTTCCTTCCTTCCTTCCTTCCTTCCTTCCTTCCTTCCTTCCTTCCTCTCTCTCACACTTTCTCTCCCCTTTTCTTTTCTTTTCCTTTCTCTCTCTCTCTCTTTCTTTTCTTTCTTTCTTTCTTTTCTTGCCTTTATTACTTCCTTCCTTCCTTCTTCCATCTATCTTTCTCCCACTTTTATCTTTCCTTCTTTCCTTTCCTTTCCTTTCCTTTCCTTTCCTTTCCTTTCCTTTCCTTTCCTTTCCTTTCCTTTCCTTTCCTTTCCTTTCCTTTCCCTCTTCCCTTCCCTTCCCTTCTTCATCCATTTACTTCCTTCCTTTCCCATTAACTTCCTTTCCTTTCCTTCCCTTCCCTTCTCTTCCCTCCCACCTTTATTATTTTTACAAATAACTGAAGGTGGCAAAGGTACCTGACATATCTTCCTCCTCCTATTTTCAGGTGCTTGCCAACTGGCCTTTATTTTTGAAAGTTGCAGCATCCCGGGTTCACATGTCCATCATTGCCCCCTTTCCCAGCCCGCTTCCGACGACTAAAGGGGAGGCACAATTCACTTAACGAGTCGCATGGTTAACGTCCACAGGGATTCGCTTAATAACCCTGGCAAAAAAAAACCGGGGGGGGGGGGCTGTGAAATCAGGGACATGCTTGCTTAGCAACTTCTTTGGGGGCTGCAGCCTCTTCCCGAAACATGAGGACTAGCAGCTTGAGCTCCAAAGGACTCTACTGGCGTGAATGTTTGACATGCCAACCCACCTGCCCTCACACACTTAGCCTCGTCAGAACAAACCGATCCTTTTGTCCCTTCGGTTCCTTTCTTGCAGGAAAACCTCTTGCTTTTTTTCTCCTTCTTGGGGGGTTGTGGGGGGGCATTGTTTTCAGACCAGCGCATTCCAACGCCCAATTTTTCCCGCCCCTTGGCTAGAATTTCTACCCTGGAGCAGACAGGCAGAGGCAGGCAGGCAGGCTGGGGTGCGTGCCGCAGTGCAGTCTGTCCACGCCCCCCCCACTAAACCCCACCCCACCCCCGGTGGCTTCTGTGTACAGTATAAACACGGCTTGGCTTACTGTTTATACTGCAAACACAGGTGGAGGGCTCAGCTGGCTACGTTGGCAGTGCCGGCCGAGCTGGTTTGAGCCACTTGGTTATGGCTTCAGCTGGATTTTGGGGGGTGGCGTGGGGGGAGGGCCAAAGTCTCCTGCCTTTGCAAAGATTTGAAAGGGGGGTTATCCCCACCCCCACCCCATTAATGTTCCTGGGGAGTTCTGGGGCTTGCCCAGGAGGAATGATGGTTGAGGGGGGGTTGTTTCTGAATTGGGGGGGTGCGATGCACTGGTTCAAATCCCTAGTGCCGCGTAACGGGTGAGTTCCCATGCCTTGTCCCAGCTTCTGCCAACCTAGCAGTTTGAAAGCACGTCAAAAAAAATGCAAGTAGAAAAATAGGGACCATCTTTGGTGGGAAGGGATCAGCATTCCGTGCACCTTTGGCATTGAGTCATGCCGGCCACGTGACCACGGAGACATCTTCAGACAGCGCTGAACGACTAGCACATAGGTGCGAGGGGAACCTTTACCTTCATGTACTGGGTTCCTCTTCTGAGCACACATCCCCCAAATAGGAATTCCCACCAGCTCTTTCCACAGCTCTCAGGGTGGAGCGTATGGCAAATGTGGGGGGGGAGGCTAGCTTCATACTGGGAAGCCCCCCCCCCAACCTCTTGTTGGGAAACAGCTGGGATTTTCATCCAGATTCACCGAACAACCTTGTTTCTAATTTAACAATGAGTAGCGTCACCACAATAGGAGCCGGTTGCCCAGCCTCTTGAATTTGGATCATGTGATTGTTAGGGATGCTGCGACAACGGTCGTAAGTGTGAAAAATGATCCTTTTTTCCAGCACCGTTGTAACTTTGAATGGTCACTAAACGGTCCTTGACATGTTGTATGTCAAGGACCGCCTGGGTTTCTTTCTTGTACATAAATGTGAAATGGAGAAATGGATATTTCTTCCTATGACCCGTTTCTCCATTGCTCCATTCTTCCAAAGATCTTCATTCAGAGACCCGAAATTATTTTCTATAATCCCAGAAGCCCTTAAGACAGTGTTTCTCAACCTTGGAAGCTTGAAGATGGGTGGACTTCAACTCCCAGAATCCCCCAGCCAGCAGCGCTGGCTGGGGGATTCTGGGAGTTGAAGTCCACCCATCTTCAAGCTTCCAAGGTTGAGAAACACTGCCTTAAGAGAAGGGGAGAAGGTCTCCTTGAGTTGAGCAGATCTGTTGAAGCTCATAATAAACCAGGGCATCCGGCAAATGGAGGAGAATAAAAACCAAGGTTTAAAAACAAACAAACAAACTAGGTTAGCAAAGCCGAAGAAAACGAGAACTTGCTAAAACAGGAGGTTTCTTGGCTTCATTTTTCCCCAAGAAGGCCAACCTTGGGTGCATCTTGCAAAGTCCTGGAGGAAGACAAGGGGTTAATTGTCTCACCAGCCTTTATTACAGTTCCTTAAAAAAATCAGATTGCTGTTGGTGCAAAGGTCAGCAGACGTAACGCATGTCTTTCTGCGTGGGTGTCGCGTTCGATGCAAAAAGACAAACTCGCAATCTTGTGCCCTCGGAAGGGCCGTTTTCCAGAGAGGTTCCTGCCAAGGGCACCGGCAGGAAAGGAGAAGGGAGGCCTCTCTTCCCCCAGGACCCAACCGGTTGGCTCTTGCTAGGATGCCCTAATCCAGCAACTTGGAGAAAGTTGGCAATTTTTTTTTTTTTTTGCATTTTACAGGGCTCCGTAGCTTGGCCCCTTTTGGGTGAACAGGAAGGGGAAATGAGTCACGAAAGCACGGGGGAAATTAGAGCAGAGGGAGGAGAACTCCTGGTGACCACCGATGGGGGCCTCACCAACTGAAGGACCATCTCGTGGTCTTTTTTCTGGGGGATCCTGGATCCCCATTCCCAAAACCCTGGCCTGGCGAGACCTGTTGGGTTGTTTTCTGATGGGACTCGGCTATTGTTCTCCAGGACTCCATACATCCTGTGTTTCTTTCAACTGCAGCCTTTTAGAAACAATACCGTTTCCTGCCTATCCCCCAGGCTGGGATGCTTGGACAATGAAGGCTCCAAAATCAAGCTAGGCAGAGAAACCGTCTTTTCCCCTCCTTTGGTTTGCAAAAGCTCGCTTTGACAGAGACAAGGAAGCAAGAGCAGCCGTGTCTGGTGGTATCTCTGGCACGGGGAGAACTTCAGCGGGAGACCGCCAAGTTCCACATGGAAAAGTCTCCTTGCTTAAAAGAGGATGTGAAGAACTGACCCTGCTTGGTGGGACACCATTGCTCTTCTAAGCAGGGTTGGAAGGTCTACAGAAGATGGATGGTGTAGGAGAAGGAGTGGCAAAAGCTGGGGGCGGAGTTAAAAGAGGAATCGGCCTAGAATCCCTGAGGAGCCACAAGCAAACTAAGTCCGGACACCTTGAGTGCCCTTGAACCTTATCTAATTCCGAGCATGTGTCTACTGTTAAGTTGAGAAGATTCCTGCGCGGAGGCTTTTAGCAATAAAGCAGTTTCATTGAATCTTCACCTGCATCTGGTCTTCAGTGCCTGACAGAGGTTGACCAAGGGTTGACTCTGGTGTAGCATCTTGGTCCACATGTGGAGAATAACAGAATAACAGAGTTGGAAGGGAGGTCTTCTAGTCCGTTCGTACACCATTTCAGACAAATGGTTGTCTAATCTCTTCTTAAAGAAACCTACACAACTTCTAGAGACAAGTTCCGATTGTCACCATCATGCATCTCCTCAAAAGGGGACGTTTCTGGTCAGTTTCAGGGGTTTCTGAGGAGTTTCTGGGGAGGGGAGTCCAGTTTTCTGGAGGCCTCTCGCCAAGGCGGGGTTCTCTTCCTGTCGGAACAGCTCAGCTGGGCTTCTCCAGCTTCCGAGAAGAGGCGTTGGCTTGATTCTTGGCATCTTCCGGATAAGCAGCCTGGGCATTAATCAAATAAAAATATAATGGTCTCCCTTTGGGCTATTTTTAGCAAGCGGTGGATGAGCACAAGGCTATTTTTGGGTGCAGAGTTGCTAGCGATGGCAGGCCTGATCTAATCTAGTAAATATGATGGGGTTTTCCCTCCCCCTCTTTCCTTTCCTTTCTTCTTTATGAAATTCCCGTTCAAGGGTTTTCAGCAGAATTTGGCCTTTCCTGGTTAGCAGGCCAGCCACGATTCCAGTGAAGTCCTGGTTCTTTTCTTGCCTTTAAGCCCCAGTTGCTTCCTTCGAGAAACTCTGAAATAACCAGGAAGGCGGTTTAAAGAGCACAGTGGTTAGAGTGCAGTACTGCAGGCTACGTCAGTTGACTGCTAGCTGCAGTTCGACAGTTCAAATCTCACCAGGCTCAAGGTTGATTCAGCCTTCCATCCTTCCCAAGGTGGGTAAAATGAGGACCCAGATTGTTGGGGGCAATAAGCTGACTCTGTAAACCACTTAGAGAGGGCTGTAAAAGCACTGTGAAGCGGTATATAAGTTTAAGTGCTAAGTCGGAAGGAAGGAAGGAAGAAAAGGAAGGAAGGCAGGAAGGAAAGAAGGAAGGAAGGAAGGACCATGGTGGCGCAGTGGTCAGAATGCAGTACTGCAGGCTACTTCTGCTGACTGCCGGCTGACTGCAATTAGGCAGTTCGAATCTCACCAGTCTCAAGGTTGACTCAGCCTTCCATCTTTTTGAAGAGGGTAAAATGAGGACCCAGATTATTGGGGTCAAAAAGTTGACTCTGTAAACCGCTTAGAGAGGGCTGGAAAGCACTGTGAAGCGGTATATAAGTCTAAGTGCAATTGCTATTGCTATTAATCCTTGACTAAGTCTACTGGACTTAGACGCAAAACTCCAGACAGCCACAAGGGAAGCTGAGGAGTTTGGCTGCTTCTGGAGTTTTGTAGCCAGGGATGAGTCCTGCTGAGGACTTAACCTGACCCGTCATGGCTTACCTTACCTGGCCAAAAAAAGCAAAGATGGAACGAAGGCGGGAATGAGCCAGGCCTTCATCCACAAGCCTGCATGGTTGTTGTTGGGTTTTTTATATAAAAAAGTTTTATTTTCTTTATACCCCAGCTGCTTCTCTGCAAGATGCCAGGGGTCAACCGGGAGGCATAAATGTGGGGAGGGGGATGCAACGGTTTGTGGCAAGAGAGGTAAAGAGAGGTTACTGCTACTTGTCCCCTGGCTGGACACCTGGAGCAAAATTTGCTGACTTTGCAGTTTCTTTAAAACACGCAAACGGTGGTTCCAGTTTTATGGTCTATTTAAAGACGGCGCAGCACAATTATCTCGGTTTGTAGGACAATAAACTTTTCTGTGTTTCTTTTCCTGCACATTCTTATGTTTTTTTTTTTTAATGGAAAGACAAGTTATAAATCATAGGGGCGGGGGTTGACCTCTGAATCTGCAGGGCCGGAGTCTTGACGGGGCATTGAGAGGAGGAGGAGGAAGGGGGGACTTCTCTTTGTTTTCCTACTCTGTGAGTCTCCCCAGTTTCTTTGCTCTTGGTCTCGGCGATTAAACCAAGTTTTTGGCTGTAGACACCCTTCCCAAACATCCCTGGCCTCCCTCTGGTTAACCAATCCAGCTGTATGCTAATTGAGAGCAAGTTCCAGCCTCCCCTCTTGCTTAAGTTGGCTGCAAGACTATTGTTCAAAATCCCTTCAGCTTCCTTTGGCGGAAACTTTTTTTTTTTTAATGGAATGGGAACGAGGGATGGGGGGGGGGAGAATACCCCATGGACCAAGTTAGAGAGAACAACAGTCTTTCTTTCTTTCTTTCTTTCTTTCTTTCTTTCTTTCTTTCTTTCTTTCTTTCTTTCTTTCTTTCTTTCTTTCTTTCTTTCTTTCTTTCTTTTCTCTTCCTTCCTTCCTTCCTTCCTTCCTTCCTTCCTTCCTTCCTTCCTTCCTTCCTTCCTTCCTTCCTTCCTTTTTCTTTTTCTCCTTCCTTCTTTTTCTTTTTCTTCCTCCCACCCTCCCCGTTCCTTCTGTCCTTCCTTCCTTTTTTTCCCTTCTTCCCTTCCTTCCTTTTCTTTCTTTTTCTCCTTCCTTCCTTTTTCTCTTTTTCTCCTTCCTTCCCTTTCTTTCTCCTTCTTTCCTTCCTTTTCCTTTTTCCTTCCTTCCTTTTCTTTCTTTCTTTTTCTCCTCCCATCCATCCTTCCATCCTTCCTTCCTTTTCCTTCTTTTTCTCCTTCCTTCCTTTTCTTTTTCTCCTTCCTTCCTTCTTTCTCTCTTTTTCTCCTTCCTTCCTTCTTTCTCTTTCTCTCTTTTTTTCCTTCCTTCCTTCCTTCCTTCCTTCCTTCCTTCCTTCCTTCCTTCCTCTCGCCTCTCCCAACCCGATCTTGAACAAGCCCCCTCCTTGCCACCCTCACCCCCCAGGCTGCCAGCCCTCCCAGGCAGGCAGCAGATGCCAGGCCCTCCCTCCCTCTGTCAATAAGAAAGTGCAGCCAGGCAGGTGGTGGAGATGGCAGGGTGGGGCAGCCTTCGCCCGTTTTGGCTTCTGTTCAGGTGGCCGTTGGAGGCGAACCACTTCCAGGCAAGGAGGAGTGGTGCTGCCACCCGTTATCAGGCGGGCCTAAGGGGCAGGTGTGGTGGAGGGTGAAGACCAGAGTTGGCAACCCCTGGATTTGTGGCGTGGTCAAAGCAGCTTAATGGACAGATGAACCAGTAGGTTGAAGCAGGCAGGCCTTGGAAGGGTTGGGGGAACCACAGCAGGTGTGCAGAATCCCCCAATTAATGCAAATCCTCAATGCAATATTCCAAAGGCAACAGATGGACAGGTGAAACAGTCACCTGGCGAAGGCGGCCACCTCTTCGTTTTTTTTTCTCCTGACCTTCCCTGGCTTTTGAAGTGTTTAATCAATAATCTCTTTGCAATGCAAATGAAGCTTGTGCTCCAGGCTGGATTTATTTTCTGCTTTTATCTCTTTTTTTTCCCCAAAAAACTTCTCCTGGGCCTTTGTGCAAAAACTTGAGATCTCCCTGAAATATCAGCGAACTCAACCTTGGTGACCCGAACGCTTAGGGGACCGGGGGGGGGGGGGGGAGGAGGCACCAAAACAGCTTGGCTTAAAACAACTAGGCGTTTACCCAAAAACATCCCAAACCTGGTTTGCACCCCTCTCTATAAACTTCAAACCATGATTTATGCGACAGAATGCTTATGCAAATCCCCATCAACGGCTGCAATTTGCATGGGGATTTGAAGGAATGCAATCTTAGATTTGTAACCATCGGTGCCCTAATACATCAGCTTGACATGATTGAAAGCAGCACATTCCTAAATATTCCATCCCCCCCCCCTCTCCTTTTTAGACCTACATCTTCACCGATGGCGAAGACCAAGAACTCAAGCAGAGAATGGGTGAGTTGATGGATTTTCTCTTTGGACAGGTGTCGAAAATGCCCCCTTTCTTACAGACCCTGATGGTGGGATTCCGAGGGAATGTGGCGATTAACTTTCCCAAGGGGAGGGGGGGAGAAGGTGGATACTTACTCAGTGAGTGTTTAACGAGACACCCTCCCCCCCCCCTCTCCTCCTCCCAGGCTACTTCAGACCCTCCTATTCTTCTGATGCTAATGGGCTCTATTCATGCCTTCAATTGATTCCCCTCCAGACAGCCAAAGGAGTAGCAGGTGGCAAATGATGAGAAAAGATTGGCATGAATAAGTGGGACAAGGACTTCTCCCCCTGTTAAAAAGGGGGCTGGGAAAGATCCAGTTTTCTGTTCCACTTCTTCCCACGTTTTTCCTTTCTGAGTTAACACTTGGCTGGGTTAAGGCTGGGAACAAAGGGGCTTCCATTTGGTCAACAAGAAGACAATGCATCCGAGTTTGTCTTGGCCAACAGTTAAACATCTGCAGAAGGTTGCTCCTTTAGGGAGGAAATATTCCGGGAATCAGCTTGAAGCTTTAGCTACTATAAAGACATGGAGTTTCTCCACCATCCAGGTCATGATTGTCCCAAAGGTGCTTTATCAAAAGGCAACTGAACTTTGTTGTTTTTTTTTTCTTTCTTTTGCTTCTCATCCAAGAAGCTCCTTCAGAACCAAAGAAGTTTCTTGGATGAGAATTAAAAAGTTTTCAAGGAAGAAACCAAGAAAGTCCAGTTTGGGTCTACTACCAAGGATGGTTTTTTTTGTTAGTTACTCAAGTCCTCTTCTGGTCTTGAGGAATTGGGAGATAGGGAAGTGTGACTCTAAAGGTATCAAAATCCTTGGACAGGTGTGATGGTTGTATGTTTCTCCACCACTTTCTGGTTGAACTTTCCTACTTACAGCCTGAAATTTTCAGCAGGATCTCCTGTGCCTGAATATAGAGCTAAGAAGCTCAATACAGTATGAGAACTTGAAGTAGGGTTCTGATCCAGGGATGAGGAACTTGGTCACAGGGCTGGATCAAACCTCTAGCTGAGATCTTCACCAATAGCCTAAAATGGCCAAGATGGATTGATAGATGCAGGATAATGGAGAACATCATAAAGCAAATGGGTCCGTAGACAGGAAAAATATCCATAGTTCACAATCCACATTGCTGTTTTGAGGAACACCACAATGTTCTCAAAGAGGATGTAAAACTTTTGAGAAGTATCCCCTTTGCTGGGCCTAATGAAGATCCTTCTCATGTTATGGATTTTTGAATTTAGTTGTAGTAACTTTGTCTTTTAAGGCAATTGAATTTTTTTTTTCTTGTCTCTCTTTAGGAAATGTCATCAACACCAATTGTTCTTCTGCGCACAGTCGCCAAGCCTTATCCTGCAAGATGGCGGTGGAATACGACAAGTTCATCGAATCTGGACGAAAGTAAGAGCAGAGAAGAGGGTGGTTGGGGAGGGAAATTGGAAGCCGTAGTTTCCAAAGCTGTAAGATCTGGATACCCTTCTTCTGGAAGGGAAGATAGTTCAAATGTAGAACATCCCCTTGATCCACGCAAGTTCAACACTTAAATGGAGGACTGAATTCTTCTCCTTTGTCCTTCTTGAATATGTCTGTATACGGTGATCCTGCCCCCTGAGGGTCAGTTAAAATGCTTGGAGGCTAAAGTTCTTGGGTTGATGTCCTAACAGATCAGAGATCAGTGATCTAAGCATCTTTGAATTCCTTGTTTCCTGACCTAATCCAGTCTTTTTTTCATCCTTGCATTAGGTGGTTTTGCCATGTGGATGATGATAATTACGTGAATGTCCGGATGTTGGTCAAATTGCTCTCCAGCTATGCTCACACGCAGGATATCTACATTGGAAAACCCAGTCTGGACAGGCCCATCCAGGCCACCGAGAGAATCAGCGAGAACAAGATGGTAAGCCAACAAGGAGAATGAGGGGACTTGGTGGTGAACGTTTGGGGTTGTCCATGTGCATCTTCTGAAGGAAGAGACTCTCCTGGTCACCCCTTTCTTGGAGAAGACCTTGGATGGGATTCTCTCTCTGGATCCCAACTATCTCTGGGATGTTGGCCAAAGCTTTGACTCCATGTGCTCTTCTGTGTCAAAGAAGACCCTTCTTGAGTCTTCACCTCTTGATTCTTCTCATCCCACAGCATCCTGTCCACTTCTGGTTTGCCACTGGTGGTGCCGGTTTCTGCATCAGTCGTGGTCTGGCACTGAAGATGACCCCTTGGGCCAGGTAAGAGACTATCTTTGGTTGAGTGTAAAGTAGAATAGAATTCTTCATTGGCCAAGTGTGATTGGACACACAAGGAATTTGTCTTTGGTGCATATGCTCTCAATGTACATAAAAAGACAAGATACATTCGTCAAGAATCATAAGGTACAACACTTAATGATAGTCAAAGGGTACAAATAAGCAATCGAATCATACTAGGAAACAATCAGTATAAATAAGGATACAGCAACAGTCTGGATAAGTTACAGTCATGCAGTCATAAGTGGGAGGAGATGGGTGATAGGAACGATAAGAAGATTAATAGTAATGCAGAGTAGCTGCAATATGGAAGCTGGAGAATTAAAAATAATCAAGGTATGCATATCAACCATCCCTCACACATCTCAATGGTGGTTTACAGATCAAACTCCATAATATTTATGGGCTACGTTTTAGCATCTTTGATGTGGAAGGCCGGTTCTTAAAAGTATAAAGCAAGGTGCTTTCTGGGACACCAAAGTTTTAGCAAGTTTCCCCGTTAATTTTCTAAATTTCCCTACGCTCTGGGTTTAACCCAGAGGTCTTCAAACTTGGCAGCCTTAAGACTTGTGGACTTCAACCTTCAGAATTCTCCAGCCACCTCTGGGTTAACCTGTTGGGAGACCCAGTTGGGCTCATGCTTAGCAAGCCACGGCTGAATGTAACACCTGACATTCCCACCAAGTTGTAAAACCACATTAACGAATTGTGTTTGCACTTACACATACACAGGTATAAATGTGAAGGCTTTTAATGTTAGAGTTTTTGGGTTTTCAAATGGGGAACAGGTGGAATAATAATAAAACCTATTTTTTCTTACTCTTCTCCAATTCTCCTCCTTTTCTCTCTTTCCCTCTCCAGCGGTGGGCACTTCATGAGCACAGCGGAAAAGATTCGTCTCCCTGATGATTGCACCATTGGGTACATCATAGAATCTGTCCTGGGGGTGAAACTGATCCGAAGTAATCTTTTCCACTCGCATCTCGAGAATCTCCATCAAGTGCCCAAATCCGAGATCCATAAGCAGGTAAAAACACTAAAGGATTTAAGTCACCCAGGCCCAGAAACAAAGCATTAAAAACGCTGAGGTTCAGAGGTTGGGAATCTGGGTCAAACTTACCCCAGCTGAAATCATCCTGGGAGGAAGGCTACAAAGTTGGCCAGGAGATCCCCATCTCTCTCCACCCCCCACCTCCCTCCCCCCACACAAATAAATGTTCTAATGAATTGATATTTTGGGAGAAACTGATCTTGGCAGCCACTTGGGGAGAGTTGCCAAAAGAATAACAGAGTTGGAAGGGACCTTGGAGGTCTTCTAGTCCAACCCCCTGCCCAGACAGGAAACTCTACACCACTTCAGACAAATGGATATCCAACCTCTTCTTAAAAACTTCCAGTATTGGAGCATTTACAACTTCTGGAGGCAAATTGTTCCACTGATTAATTGTTCTCATGGTCAGGAAATTTCTCCTTAGTTTTAAGTTGCTTCTCTCCTTGATGAGTTTCCATCCGTTGCTTCTTGTCCTGCCCTCAGGTGCTTTGGAGAAGAGCTTGACTCCCTCTTCTTTAGGGCAGCCCCTGAGATATTGGAAGACTGCTATCATGTCACCCCGAGTCCTTCTGTTCATTAAACTAGATATACTCAATTCCAACAACGATTCTTCGTGTTTTAAAAAGGAAGGCCTCTTTGCTGCCTTTGTAGCTCAATCTTGCAATTTTTTTCCCCTTTTTCCCAAGGTCACTTTGAGTTATGGGATGTTTGAAAACAAGAGGAATTCCATCCATATGAAGGGGGCTTTCTCGGTGGAGGAAGATCCTTCCAGGTAAGAATTGCATCCGTCTGTCGTCTGATTTAGCTGAAATTTACACTGTATGAAGGAAAGAGGTTAGAATGACAGAAAGGAAAGTCAATGATATTTCCACCCCTCATCATAGATAGATAGATAGATAGATAGATAGATAGATAGATAGATAGATAGATAGATAGATAGATAGATAGATAGATAGATAGATAGATAGAGATGGATGATGGAGGGAGGGAGAGAGGGGCCTTTCACACCACACAGGCAGTCCTTGATTTACGACCGCAACTGAGCCCAAAATTTCCGTGGCTAAGCAAGATGGTTGTTAAGGGAGCTTTGCCTCCTTTTGCGACCTTCCTTGCCGCCTTTGTTAAGCTAGTAAGGTGGTCCTTAAGTGAATCTGGCTTCCGCGTTGACGTGGCTCATCAGAAGGTCGAACAAACCACATCCCCACCCCTGAGACGTTACAATTTAGATCCCAAGTTGTACACTGATACTGATCTGGCTGTGTCCCAACACCTGTATTTTTTCTTCTTCTTCTTCTTCTAGGTTTCGCTCCATTCATTGCTTGCTGTATCCGGATACGCCTTGGTGTCCTTCCGATGTCGTGTACTAAAATCTCGACGTCCCCTTAACCTCGTCCCGAGTTCTCCGGTATCCGAAGAGCTTCCGGGACCCGTATTTTTTATGATCGTGTCTGTATGCGTGCGCCCTTCGTTTGCTGTGAAGCAATGAGCTCCTAATTACTGTGGTTAGTTCACAGTGTATGTATGTGTGTGTTTCCACCGGCTGCTGTGTGGTCTTGTGTTCCTCGCTGCGTCCGTCTCCCGGTGACTATCAGGGTATAAATATTTTAGAAGCTCCCGACGCAAGAACAATTGTGATAGAGTTGTTGTTTTCCCCCAGCCCTTCCCTCTTTTTTGCAAGAGCTTCAAGGCCGGTTGTGTTTAAGAAGATCTTTCCTATCTGCCACCTGCTGAAGAGGCAACGCTGCAGGTTTCTTGCAGAAAAGTCAGCCCTTCTCCAGAATATTTTGAGAGGTGCATCCTTTCCCTGCTCCCCCCCCACCCCATCCATTTCTCACGAGCCGTGAAAAGCCCAAAATCACACTGTGCAACCTGCCAAATCTTAAGCACTTTTAAAACCATGAATTGTGGCAGATGCTAAGCAGGTATGAGATTGCTTCCCACCCATCCATCCACCTCCCATTTTAACTGGTTGAAAGGAAGGTCCAGTAAGTGTTTTTCAAACTTGTAACTTTTAAAACGGGTGGATTTCAATTCCCAGAATTCCCCAGCCACCTTCCATGTAAAGCGTACTGCTGGGGAATTCTGGGAGCTGAAGTCCACAAGTCTTAAAGCATGCTAGGTGGGGACTTCTAGGAGTTGAAGTCCATGCATCTTAAAGCATACTGGCTGGGGAATTCTGGGAGTTGAAGTCCACACATCTTAAAGCATACTGGCTGGGGAATTCTGGGTGTTGAAGTCCACCCATTGTAATTTTGGGGAATTTGAGGAGTTGAAGTCCACTCGTCTTAAAGTTGCCCAGTTTTGAGAAACACCAGGACTAACGCTTAGCCTGGTTGTGTAGTGATTTGGGCTGTTTCAGGCTACCAACATCTGCAAGATGGCGTTCCACAGCATTGTAATCAAAGCCAGGATGCCATTTTGCAGATTTTTCCAAGCATCCTTCTCCCACCCCAAACCTGGTCTTTTTCAACTGGGATCCTTTAGCTTTGTGGAGCTCCAATCCTTTCCAATCCTTTTTCTGGCTGGGAACTATTGGAGTGGGAATCTCACATAGCTAGCAGACGTCCCATTGAAGAAAAAGCTACTTTTGACCATCGGCGGTCGTTTTTTCCTATTTTTTACATACGTCCCCCCCCCCCGCCCCTGCCCCGCCCCTTCCTGCTTTTTCAGACTCCGCGTAATTTTTCAGATGAAGGTTTACATAGGAAACAAGGTGTTTTTTTTGCTGATTTGCTCTGTGTGTGTTTTTGTCCATGTTTTGTTGATGTTGCTTCGGGGTTGTTCCTTTCCCTCATGCAGTTTGTAGACTTTCCTCTGAGAGGTGGTTGTTGTTTTTTTCCTCCCCTAAATTCATTTAGAGCTGGTCTCTTGAACGGTTCGCCTTTACAGAAGCTTTGGTGAGCTTCTTACGAGTAAACAGGCAAAGGATTGCAAAACTGCACCTAAGTCCAGAACTATGGAATGCACCCGGAGTTGCATTTAATTCTGATTTAATTTAATTAAATCAACATTCAATACCAAATGTAAGCAAGGAGTTGATAGCAGATTGGAAGGCTACAGCTCCAGAAATCCTCAATTCCAATCTCTCTCTCTCATCTCTCCCTCTTTCTCCCTCTCCTATCTCTCCCACTCCCTCCCGCCCTCCCCCCTCTCTCTCTCATCTCTGTCTCTCTCTCTTTCTCTCTGTATCTCTTTCTCTCTCTCCTATCTCTTCCTCTCCCTCCCTCTCTTATATACCATATATATATATATATATGTTTGTATGTAGGTCTTTGGTTATTCAGGTTTTCTCTCGCGTAAAATTGGCGACGTTTCGATGAAGTCTAATCAGACTCTTTCGAATCAGTACACAGCCAAGCTCCCACCCAATCAGTTCACACCCCCACTAGCAGTTAAAAGGAAGAAACAGCTGCGATCACACATTGCTCCTAGAAGCCCGAAGCCGAGAACAGTAGCCTGAAGATGACGAATGAGACTTCATCGAAATGTCGCCAAGACACTTCCAATTTTACGCAGGAGAAAACCCGAATAACCAAAGACCTACATATATATATATATATATATATATATATATATATATATATATATATATATATCTTTATTGCAAACACTCACTTTGCTGTATTCCTAGTTCTGTCTTGCTGCACAAATGTCAATAAGAATGACAACGGAAGCTTATGTAGATTCAGAATTTTAGATCCTTTGAAGATGCAATTATTTTGATTCTACTAAATATAATTTATATATATATATAATGAGCAATCCTCTGCGGAGTTTACTCAGGAGGAGATCCTACCCTGTTGAATGGGGTTTGTTCCCAGGAAAGCACAAGATGTTGGCTCACGACATAGGGCCCCACCTGAATTAATATTTAAGTAAGTAATTTAAGTCATATTTAATTTTACTTACTGTAAGTAAGTCTTTTAATTTTATGGACCAATTGGGAGGAACCCGTGTCCGTTAAAAGCCAAATGTTAAGCCCAACGTTATGTCACGCCCGTGAATGTTACGCGATGTTCATAATATTTATGTCGTATACCCATGTACTTTACAAAAAAAAAATATTCTATGTGCATGATCTGATTTTCCAAGCTTGTTTGTTTGCTGAAGCCACCCAAGTGGAGATATTGTCTGTTAAATCCAAAGTCTGTTGAATCAGGGTCTGTAAAATTGAGATGTGATCGTAGCAACATCCAGGCTCAACGTTTTGCGGTTGGTAGGAATGACTCATGTATTAATTTAAAAGGAGTATGAAGTGTTGGAAGCAATGAGGGATCCCTTGTAAATTGGACATGGTCTCCCTTCGCTGCAAACTTCTCTGTCTCTGGGGCGGGGAGATTTGGCTGTAGCATTTTCACCGCAAGAGTTGAATTTAACTCTCCTGCAAAATGCCGTATGAGTTTTTTTCTTCCTAGGTCCCAAAGACAGAGACGGAGAGGCGAAAGCTTCCCTCGCAAAAAAAAAAAATAAAAAACAAAAACCAACAACAACATAAAAAAGGCCCATACTGGGTAATGTTTGTAAATATTTTATTGCAACAGTGTTATTTACTGTGCCTTTTTTGTGTGTATGTGAAAAATGTTGAGTCCTGTGTGATTTTTGTCAAGGGTGGGTTTCAAAGTGTGTTTTTTTCCCCTTGTGGATCAGCAAAAAGAAAAAAAGGAAAAATGTTTGTTTTTTTTCCTGATCTGTTGAAAGAACAAACAAATGGAAAAAGTTTTGTGTCGTTTGTCACTTATCTGTAATTTATAAATCCCAGTATCTGGGAAGTTGCTTTCTGTAAAGTATTGTACATATACATACATATATATATATATTATGTGACTCTCGCTATAAATATATATATATATATATATTAAAGAAGAAAAATGTGTGGGAGGGAAATAATGATTAATATTCTCAGGGAATTAAACCTGATCACTGCCCCAGAGTGCCTGTGGCCCGTGTCTTCTCTGTGCTTTCAATAAAAGAATTTGTTGGCTAATTAATTACTTCAAGCTCTTCTCATTTTTTTTTCTGACCACTTATTGCTTTCTCTGCTTCCTGGGGGATTCTGGGAGTTGAAGTCCACACGTCTTCAAGTTGCCAAATTTGAGAAAGACGAGAAGGTCCCTACCAACTCTGTTCCTCTGTTCTAAATCATAAGAAGTATCCTAGCTGCATGATGGTGAATCTATGGCATGCGTGCCACAGGTGTGGCACACAGAGCCATATCTGTGGGCACGGAAGCGCTGCCCTAGCTCAGCCCCAGTGCGTATGTGTGTGCTGGACAACTGATTTTCGTGCCTTCTGGGTCCACCGGAAGTCAGGAAACAAGCTGTTTCTGGTCTCCAGAGGGCTTCCAGGGGGTGGAGGAGGCCATTTTCGCCCTCCCCAGGCTCCAAGATGCCTCTGGAGCCTTGGGAGGGCAAAAAGTGGGGCTACCGGGCCCACCAGTGACCTTTTTGCCATCGCGTGCCAAAAGCGGGGAGCGCGGGGGGTCACACGTGCAAGTGGGGGTCGTGGGGCATGGGGGGGACTTGAATTATGGGTGTGGGCACGCACGCATGCGACCGCCCCCCCCCACGCGACCCACGCTTTTGGCACGCGACAGCAAGAAGGTTAACCATCACTGACCTAGCTTGTGTGTAGATGCTTGACATCCAGGAAGGGCAGTGGGTTGGATTAGAAGACCTCTTAAGGTCCCTTCCACCTCTGTAATTCTAGGAGTCTAAATCTGAAAGCTCGCTGGAGGAATTTACAGATAGTCCTCGACCTACGACCACAACCGAGCCCCGACATGACTGACGCTAAGCCAGTCATTAGTGAAGCGAGCTTTGTCCCATTTTACCACCTCTCTTGCTGCGCGTTGCTAAGTGAATCCACTCAGTTGTTAAGTTAGTAAGATGGTTGTTAAGTGGATCCTGCTTCCCCTTTGACTTTGCTTATTGGAAGGTCACAAAACGGGATCACGCAACCCCCTGGGGCGGCTGCGACCGTCATAAATACGAGCCAGCTGTCAAGCGTCTGAATTTTGATCACGTGACCGCAGGGAGGCTGCAGCGGTCGCAAGTGTGAGAAATGAGTGTGTTTTTGTTCATAAAGAAACAGTCGTAAATCGAGGAATAGCTGTAGGCTAATTCTATCTCATTTTCAATGGAAAGTTCTCCTTTGTCCATGGAAAACGCAGGCAAGTGCTGCCACCTTGTGGAAGGACTAGGTACAACCCACCAGACAAATGATAAAGCCACTAACAGCGAACAATATAAAGCAGGAGTGAAAAATCCAGCAGGTTCTGGAGAACCAGTAGCAGAAATTTTGAGCAGTTCAGAGAACTGGCAAATACCACCTCTGGCTGGCCCCAGAGTGGGTTGGGAATGGAGATTTTGCAGTATCCTTCCCCCTGGAGTGGAGATGGAGATTTTGCAGTATTCTTCCCCCTGGAGTGGGGTGGGAATGGAGATTTTGCAGTATCCTTCCCCCTGGAGTGGGAATGGAGATTTTGCAGTATTCTTCCCCCTGGAGTGGGGTGGAAATGGAGATTTTGCAGTATTCTTCCCCCTGGAGTGGGAATGGAGATTTTGCAGTATCCTTCTCCCTGGAGTGGAGTAGGAATGGAGATTTTGCAGTATCCTTCCCCCTGGAATGGGGTGGGAATGGAGATTTTGCAGTATCCTTCTCCCTGGAGTGGGAATGGAGATTTTGCAGTATCCTTCCCCTGCCATGCCCACCAAGCCACACCCACAGAACCGGTAGTAAAAAAAAAAAATTGCATTTCACCACTGGAATATACCATGCCTTAGCTGGAGCAGAGCCTTTTCAAAGTTGTTTATTTTAAAACATGAAACCCAGGCGGAATAGAAACCACAGGAATTACATTTAGAATCATTTCTGTTGTAATATCTGCAGAACAGAAAGAACACAAACCAGTTAAAAACAAAACAAAAAACAGCTACAGTACAATGTCGTAAAAATCAACCAAACGTCGAAAGAAAAGTTTTACAAAAATAATCGTCATCAGGCTGAAACCCCACCCCCTCCATTTAAACCCCCGTGAAATTTCAAAAATGTTTTTTTTTTTTCGGGGGTAGCGGTGTCCGGTGGAGAACTTTGAAAGAAGCTAATCATGTCTAAAGGCTTTAAAAAATTATATTTATATATATTTCATATACATATATTATATATGTATACGTAAAAGTAGAAGGCTGTTATTAACCATTGTGGTTTAAAACAAAAAACCCAGTTTGAAAACGCCAGTTCGGAGTTCGACTTGGTACAATTTGCCACACCTCTCAAATAATAATAATAATAATAATAAAATTGGAGATCGACAGAATTAAAGTTACAATCAATTTCCCAGGTTTGCATCTCTAATGGAGAGAGGAGAAAATACAATTTGCTGGTTACCACAGCGGACCACAGCCCCAAACACCAAATTCACGGGCAGGCAGGAATTCAGAAGGTGAAGCTTGGCCCTGCGTCATAAGAGGTGGCGTTGCCTGCCCAATTTAGGCTGCCTGTTGGATGGGTAATAAACCACGATTCTTTGTAACTGGGTTTTTAATGGGCTTGCTTGCTCTGGGGGCAAAACGTGGGTCATGAAAGACGCAGCCAGAATATCAGCAAGCGTGCTAAGAGAGACATCGATGCAAAATTGATTGAAGTAGGGGAAAGAGAATAAAAGAGGGCCCAGTTCTTGACCACAACATCAATATTCCTGGGAATCAGAAGCTCTCGAGGGATTACAATGCCCAGAATCCCCATCCAATCTTCCTGAAAAACTGAGTTGATTCAGGGGGACATCAGCCCATCCCCCAACTAGATTGGGGAAGCCTGAGAGATGGATCTGGGTTACCAGAGAGGGAGGCGTGAAAACAGGAGGAAGGTCCCACCTTGCATAGAGACAAAAGTGTGGTTGTTGAATACACAAAGCACCAAAGAACTAGCCTGATGCTAGTCCAGCAGCTGCCGCTGATGGCTGTGGTTGTTGCGTTGTTGAAAAGGTAAGAAAATGTTCAGCCCTGCCTACTGCGGTCCAAGATATGGAACGGCCCTGCTAACACAGGTTGTCAGGTTGGCCTCTGAGTGTGTCGGTGTGTAGCTGTGTCTGTTTGGTCCCAGGCCACACCGTGTTCTCCCTCTCAGAAGCTCCTGGAGGTTCTGGAGATGGTCTACAGCAGGGGTCTCCAACCTTGGCAACTTTAAGACTTGTGGACTTCAACTCCCAGAGCAAAGCTGGCTGAGGAACTCTGGGAGTTGAAGTCCACAAGTTTTAAAGCTGCCAAGGTTGGAGACCCCTGGTCTACAGGGGAAATCTGAAGATTAACTAACAAGGATGAGGTGGTCTCCTATCACTACATATTAGCTGATGGTGGAGAGAGGTCCCATCAGTTTCTCAGCACCTGTCCTTGGTGGCACAGGGAGTCACCTCTCTCAAAGAGAACTCATTAGCTACAAGCAGGAGCATCTGCCATAGATTGAACCAAAGCGCTTAGTACTTAGTCCTCTTACCAATGCCTGGCGGTGACATTTTCTGCTCCATTTGGAAATGATTAAGGACTGGATCTCTTGCCTGCAAAGCATATGCCCTTCCACTAAGCAGTGGACCAGAAGACTTGGCCAACAACCTGGCTTGTTATGTGGAGGAGCTGGTTCCAGCTATCAAAGATTCAAGGATCTCAAATCTAGCTATGCATCACCATGACATACTCACAACACCTAGGATCTAGAGATCTAACTCTGGGCCTGTCTAAATTCCTTCAGGTCCGAGAGGTTCACTCTTAAAAGAACTCTGGTGATCATGCATGGTCTGAAGCATCTCTCTGAGGAACACACCTCAAAAATGAGCAGACCTAGATGGGGTTTTTTTGAGTCCTTGTCTACCTACTTGGCCATCAATTACAGGATGAAGGATAGAAACAGAAGAGGAAGGCTCAATTTTTATTTTTATTTTTGCTGAAGAAAAGGCTTTTTTTTAACCCAACGTGGTCCAAGCCAGACCCTTCAAGGACTCTTGAAGACAAGAGCTTGCAAGCTGCAGGAAGCTGCGATCCACATTTCTCTTATTGTCCCTCATCAGAGACACCTGAACTGGACCTGCTCACTTTAATTAAGCTTCATACTTCCTGGAGGAAGATGCCCGATTGATGAGGGGAGCAGCCAATAGAGCACCTCCTCTTAAGCAATAGCTCAGAAAGGGTGGGGTAAGGACCAAAGCTGCAAACTCCAGCCTTGTTTCATCACTATGGCTTTTAAAAGACTTTATTTTTGGCACAGATATGGTTGAACAATGTCCAGAACCTTTCACCACAAGAGGTTTGTTGACATGACCTGATGTACTAAGTCCTAGATCTCGGTCTTTCAAAGAAGAAATGGGCACAAGTGGTCAAGTGAGCATCAAAGCAGACGTACCCAAAAGGGACTTGCCTTCTGCCCCAACGGCCTCCATCCATGGTCAAAACTGAACTATAGACCAGACCCATCATTCAACCTTCTTCTTGGCCTTGCTGGCTACACAGATCGCACCCCACACTATCTTCTGGCCTTCCTCTCTACTCAAGCTGACCACACAAGAGATCACAATCTTGGCCTTCTCAAACACACAAAGGATCCTAAGAGAAACACCAACAGATATTCCCAACTACTCAACTTCCTAGGTAGTAGATCTTAGGAAGCACTAACATGCTTTGGGGGAAACTATAGGTCTTGGGTCCCTTATGGGCCACAGATAAACAAACACAACAGATCTTCGTGGCAAGTGTGCTGGGTCGAGCAGGAACTGAATTTAACGCACACCTGCAAACTGCACACATTTTCAGTGATGCTCCAGAAATTTTGCCCTCAGAAAAACTGTTCCAAGTTTAGGCCAGGTTTAAGCTACTCCTTCCTCTTCCTTCCAGTTTAAAAGCTGGCCACACCTGAGGTATTTAATTCACACATACCCATCAGATTTGTTTTTTTTTGTGTGTTTTTGTCTTGTTTTGTTTAATTGAGGCTGGTCGAGAAGAAACCTTCAAGTCTACATGGATGAATATCAATATTTTTTGTTTCTTCCCCTTAAAACCTTTTCTCATCTGAAGAAGCCAAAGAAAATCCAAAACGAAGTGAGCTAATATTATACAGACAGGATACAAAAACACAGTACTTTTCTTTTCTTTTCTTTTTTGGACAGCACACACAAAAATAAATTCACAGCCAAGTTTTGATTCGATTTAAAAAAAAAAGAACAAAAACCCAAAACAATTACAATGCAGTCTTCAACATTGGACGGGAGAAATCCATCCCCATGCTATGTACAGGTCACATTGTGGAGAGATGCCTCATAAGCTGCAGATGGTCCCTAGTTTCCTTTAGGATTGCTTTTCAAGAAAGGGCATGTGATGGTCGTCGCGGGAAAAAACAAGGCCCTTGCCAATGGCTCTCAGGAAGGAAAGGAAGGGAAAAAAAGGAAGGAAGGAAGGAAGGAAGGAAGGGTTTTAGGGCTCTGCTTTTCCACTCCAACCTCTTGTCCCCTACTTCAGGTTCTGGCCAAGCAGTCTTAGTGACCTGCCACTCAGCATCTCTTGAATTTTTTTGGCCAAAAAGTCCATAGGGATAGTTCCCCCCCAACGCGAATAGCCAGAAAAGTCTACAACGCCATCCTGAGAGTTTTTAACTTGCAAAAATTTTTTTAAAAAAAATCAGAGAGAGAGAAAAAGCTAAGAGAACAGGAAAATAAACTATTTCGTGGGGTTTTCGCCTACGGTGCCAAAGAAGCTGGTGCAGAAGCCCTGATGAAGACACCGAGCCAGCCAAAGGTCAACACTCTTTGCCAAGCCAAGAATTGAGGGAGGAAGGGGGTGGGGAAAAACTGGGGACAAGCTGGTTCGGAAGGAGAGGACAGCCAGCGGGTGAGCAGCCCTTAGCAGTCGAAATGGTCGCCACGGATGCTTGGCACGAAGACGGGGAAAGTCACCCCGGCTTTTCTTTGAAGGCAAACAAGTGACCATGCAACACACTCACATTTTCTGAAAGAGAGCCATTCAGACATGCCTCAACGAGAGCTGCACAGACTCTCGGCGTCCCCAGCAATCCATATTTACACAGGTGGGTGCGGGAGTGGGTGGGTGCATACAACACACACCCAGTTGGCTCTTGCCCCCGTCGATAGAAGTGCGCACCATAGTTTTGAGTTTGAGATGATTCTGTATCTCGGTTCGTTGAAAAGCCAAGCCGAGCCGAGTTCAAAGTCCCTGGAGAAGATTCACCCTGCGCCAAACTCCCGACCAAGATCTGACAACTTGGTCTTCTCCACCCAGGTTGTCTTCTGCTTGTTGGAAAATGCAGGGGACATCCTCAATTCGTGCAGGACACCCCCAAGCTGAAGTTTCTTCACCATCTAAGCGATGGCAACTTCTCAGGAGAAAGTCAGTTTCTATAGTGGTTATGATCACAATCTACGTTGCTGGTTCCTTCCTTAAGATCATCCCACTCGTGTTTTTCTTCTGCCTGGAGAAGACTGAGCAGGACGGGGTTGTCTTCCTGCTCTCCGCAAACTGAGCTACCAAGAATGTCCTTCTGAAGATCTGTGATCATCTGCACATGATCCAGAAGGCTGAATTTTGTTCTTTAAGGGCACGCTTCAAAAGGTGGTCTGTGAAGGAATGTATTTTTGGGGGGGAGGTTTCGTTTTTGTACAAATACTTTCCTGGTCGGAAGTAGGTCCAATGCCTGTCCCAACACCACTGGGCGATGAGCTGCGTGACTGGGATCTAAAGATCAGATTGCAAAGCTGAGTAGGCTCCCTGCACTTACACACAAATAATGGCTTACGTTGACCCCAGCTGTTCAAGAAAGACCTAACAGTGGTTTTGGTATCTCCTCGTTCTGCTGCAAGCTGCATCTAAGGATTTCAGAGCCTTCGGAGAGTCTAGGTTTTCAAAGCAAGCAATTATGGCAGAGGTGATTGTGTGTGTGTGGGGGGGGGCATTTCTCAAGAATGAAAGCAAGTAAAACCTCCTCTCAAGTGTGCAAAACCTGAAAAGGAAATCTCCGTGCTTTCAGAACGAGAAGACCCAAGAGATAAATAAGAATAGGGTGCAACTACTCAATATCCTAATCATCTCACACGGTAGGGGTCCTGCAGCAACTGTTCTTCCTCCCAATTTGCTGCTCACCTCAAATTAAGACCCCCTTCCACCCCTGAACTTCAAAAGTGTCTTTCCATAACAGTATTTTTTTTAATCTTTGCTTCCTGATTTAAGGATACAGGATCAGTGATGACTCTCCTTTCTCCATCTAACATCAACACTTCCAGGGATTCGGCTGTCCTGACTCTCCAAAGAGGCCCAAATGATAAGCATGGAGAAGTCTAACCTAGGAGGACCTTGGGAGGAACTTCAAGCTTCGGGAAGATGCTCAGTTTTACTAGTATCTCCTTGACGTGTCAAATCCTTCTCCCAAAATTTGATATTTCACAGCCCTTCCCATCCAATCTACAGAGCTCCTTAAATATTTTCCTGGAATATTTTGGCACTGAACGAGTGATCGTTTCCAGTTTGGTGACTTCACATCAGCTCAAGAGATGTTTGGTGGGAGCTGGTAGGAAATACAGATACAAAGGAGGAAGGCAGACACAGCACAAACAGTGTGTGCTCATATAAGGCTGTGTTTGCATGTGTGTGCAAACCAAGCACATACATCCAAGCACATCCAAGCTGGTGCAGGAAGCCTTCTCCCTTCTCTCCAGGACTTCCAACCCAGATAGTAAAACTGAGGAGTAAACTTGCAGTAGAGGTATCCGAGAATCGCAAAGGGTTAAATTAGCAGACTACGTTGTAATAGGGAAGGGACCAAGGACTTGCAAAGATCCCAGGTTGGAGATCCACCAATGCTGGCAGGAGCACCGAGGATGCCTCTACAGCAGCTCCAAGAAGAGGGATCTGGAGGAGAAGCTGAGAGATATCCGAGCTTCATGGCAGAGCGGACATTAAAGATGGCTTCAGTTTCAAGTGTGTGCCACATCAACAGCACTTCCAGACTACGATCCAGTTTTAAGTCATCTGGTTCATCCAATCGTTTCTGGTGGGCTAGACAGAAGCCTTAGGGAGGAGATGGTCAACTTGACCATTTCCGGGCATCAGAAGCGTATTCCCTGTATAGCGAAGGAACACAAGAGGACCAGGAGGCCTTCAGCACGTGGACATGAGCATGAGGAGCTGTGTTCCCCCTCTCTGTAGAGAGAGAACTGTAAGGGAACAGAGCCTAGAATCTGCAATAAGCTTCTACGGAGGTGTCTTCACATGGACATGGGCCAGGTCAAGCTGGGGAAGAAGCAGCAGGAAATGCAACTGAGCTGGATCCTGGACTCGGGGAGAAAAGCAGAATAGAACTGCGAAGACAACAGAGACTTTTGCAATGTTGGCCCATTTCGTTCCATTTTTTTTTTCACTTTCCAGGTGTCCTCGTTTTCAGTGCACGCTTCCAGAATCCGGCCGAGGCTGGTTGGTGGCGAGGTATTTGGCTCTCATGCTGGAGGTGTACTAGAGAAAGAACAGAAACCAAGAGAAGAAAACAAGAAGATTATCAACTCACACCCATGTGGCAAGAGCGACTTCAGAATCACAGAGTTGAAAAGGGACCTTGAGATCTTCTAGTTCAACCCCCAAACAGGAGATCCCCCTAGACCATTTCAGACCAATGAAATCTCCAGAGTCTTCTCAAAAAAAACCCTCCACCTCTGAAGGCAAAATGTTCCCCTGGTGAATTGTTCTCACTGTCGGGAAATTTCTCCTTACTTCAGATACAGCGATGGTCTGATGGACCTCTGGAGATCTTAAGATTTGCACTGAGTTACAAATGAAGGAGCTGACACTCAACCGGAGATCACAAACCCAAGAAAACATGGCTTTGAGGATGTGCTCAAGAGCAGCGCTGAAGGGTTTTGTGGGCAGAAGTGATAACATCCCACTCCAAAAGTTCAAAGAAACCCAGGGCAGAAAAAAAAATATCATCCTACAGATTTCAATTCCACAGAGAAGAGAACCCAGCCTTAAAAATGGGATTCCATTTTAGTAGATAAGACAGGTATAACTTGTCTTGGCTTCCCTACTTCTCAAGACTTACGACCTCTTCTGAGTTATGATGGACCTCCCCAGAGCTCCTTACGACCCATTTTCAGTGTTATGGTGGCCGTACACACACACAAACACAACCCGTGGTGATGTGATCACATTTGGGTGCTTGGAGGCTGGCTCACATTTATGGACATCTGCAGCATCCTAAGTCACCTGGTCTCGATTTGTGATTATTTTCCCACCAGCTTCTGTTGCTGACTTCCAGATTCCAGCAAAAAAAACGACAACATCATGTTCTATTCCTTCTGTAAATGTATCACAAATTTGAAAGAAGAGGTGGGCTGATGCGGGTTCGGGAGAACCTCTAGCTAGGATTCTGTGCAGTTTGGAGAACCCCCAAATCCCACTCCTGGCTGGCCCCACTCCACCTCTCCCCATACGGCCCATTTTGGATGCAAGTAAGTGCAGGGCATGTGCGAAGGCCTGGGGAGGGTGAAAAATGGGCCTCTGTAAGTTCGAGAAGGCTGGAAATGGGCCCATTTCCAGCCTATAGAGGGCCTCTAGAGCCTGGGGAGGCCATTTTTGCCCTCCTGGAGGTTCGAGAAAAACCTCCGGAGCCCAGGGAGGGCAAACACACACACACACACCCTGCCGTGGTGCAGGAGGCCAACTAGGCTACGCCCACCCAGCAGCTGGGCAGAGAACCCCTTGCTAAAATTTTTAAAGCCCACCCCTGATCCACAATGTTGGTTTCATCACTCCGATGAAATTTCTGGGTTCTTGCAGACGCCTCTGGCCATCTCTACCCCTTTCGTTTTATGTGGGTTCGTCATGAGGGTGACCTTGTATCACCATGTCCTGGAGCCCCCTCTGGTGAGCCCTTCCGTTAAAAGTCACACTGGCCATCGGGACACCTCTCCACGCCAAATATAACTCGTCTTGGCTTCCCTGCTTCTGAAGACAAGTTGGCATTGGAAGGAGGAGCTGACAAAGGAGGTTGGGAACATCTGCCGACACTTTGGACCCTAGCAAGAAATGTTCTGGTCTTAAGACTACCTTCTGCCCCTGTCCAGTTCTCTTCCAGAAAAAAACAAAAACAAAAACAAAACGAAGATGTCTAAAATACAAGAGTCGTAATACAGAACATTGAGAAAGGAACGAAAATGCAGCGAACCAAACAGCCACCACGGGACCCTGGGATTCCTGCCCCGCGTTTGAGTGGACCAAGCGAGGCAGAAAGAAGAGACCATCCCAGAAGCAGAAAGGAGAGGCCGTTTGGAAGATCACAGGCAAACATGCACCCGGTAACATACGCAAAGTTCCACCTCATGCGCTTGTCGGCCCATGCACCCCAAGCAAAGCATTGGTGTCCTTTTGACAATCCACGATAGAGCAAGGTTTGCCAAGGTGGAAAAACCCAAAACTCTAAGAGATTCTCAAAAGCATACGATGAAGCAAGAAGCCAGGATGGAGAAATCAGGCAAATGGCAGCTGAGATAAGGTAGGTGTGCCTGTCCTTGGGGGTGGGGGGTTTTGTGTCCTGAACACTTCACCAAAGTTAGGATACGTCTCTCCTCTCGAGAGTTCTCTAGATGTTCATCAGTTCAGAGATATTTTTGCACCGGTCTGATTTAATCAGAGTTGAGTAGCAAGTAGGAAGCTAGTTGGTTGGAAGGCTACCGTTTTCTGGAAGGCTTCTGGAGGTTTCTCGCTGCGGGATCCTGAACTCAACCTGGATTGAGGGATACATCTGAAGGACTATGTCTAACTCTTGGTGGAATTCCCCAGGATCTGTATGTAACTAGCTGTATTGTGGAGATCAGCAGAAGACCATGGATAATGGTCTTCTCAACCACCAGGGAACTGTGTCCTATCATCAATGGCGGAGCTTGGAGGATTTAGCCGGCTGCTGGTAGCTCCCGTATTCAAGGTTTATTTCTACCTTATGGAAGGTAGATGGAGCTAAGCGGCAGCACTCACCTGGGAGATATGGAATTGGTCAGCTTCATGAACAAAACCAAGATAGAATTAGACCAGCCCAGACGAATAATCCACATTAGAAATAGTTCTATTTTTAGATAAAGAAGAACAGAGCTTAACTTTGCCACTAGATTAGCTAGTTCCTTTCAAGGAGGGTGAAACCTGCACCAGATTAAACACTTATCCCGGTTTAAGCTAGGGTTGAGATTCAAAATGACAAACAACGATATCTCGTTGTCGCTTCTGAAGCTGGTTTGCCCACAGCCAAATCAGGTGACAAGAAAAAAAGGCTGTTCTGAAGCTATGAAAAACTCTTGCTTGAGAATGGAAGGGAGGCAATTTCAAAACCCAGCTGGCTGGATCTTAAGGCCTTCTGGGTTTAAAAATTTGTCAGGAGACGCCTCCTCTAAGCAATTTCATGCCACCCCCTCTGGCATCCTGGGGTATGATTGACAGTGGTTGGTTTTTCAGCTTTGCACGCTGCCCGGAATCTCTCGTTACGAGATGGGCAGCTACAGACACGACTTAAATCACCCAATCGACTTTTTTTTTAAAAAATAAATAAAAATACACAGAAACTGTGACACAAAGGGAAAGAGATTGGGAGAGAGACAAATAAAGGTTTGGCAAGAAAGATTAGCTATGTATGTTTTCAGGTGAGCTCAGCTAGCTAAAACTCCACGGGGGGAGTTCCACGGAGGAGAGGCATAAACCAATTCAGTTCCAGATCCTTGTTGGGTCTCCAACTTGAAGTCGCCAGAAGAGCCAATGAGAGAATGGTCCTTTCTCGACTGCAAAACTCCCCGGGGTTGGGAAGAGGGTGAGGACTGGAAGGTCTGATTCTCAACAGCTACAAGGATTGCAGGGAGCTTTGCCATGAAAAGATGGAGAGTCCCTCCGCGACGGAGGAGCAGGGCGTAGAGACCCTGGTGGGGAGAAGGACGGGGGTGGGGTGGGGAAAGTGCAGGGAGAGGAGGAGAAGTGGAGTCTTGGGCAGGTGACCTGAGGAAGTCAGTGCAGGATGGCAGGATCGGGTGGGTGAGTGGGCGTTTCAGCGAGAAGGACCCTTGTTTTTTCAGTACCTGTTCCGTTTTTGAGGGCGCTGCTACCAGTACGTCCGAGCACTGTCCGAGGGCTTAAGCTGCCAGCTCATATGGCTGCTACTGTCCATGGCAGCCAAATACAACTGTGATGATGCAGGAAAAGAGAGAGAAAAAGAGAGAAGAGAGTGCAGCCTCAACGTGCATGAAAAAAATCACAACTGCAAGCATGTGTGACCCGTTGTGGTAGGGATGTCAATGATGGAGGGAGAGGGGGTCATCTTTGGAGAACAGACCTTGGAGCCAGGTAGGGGGGGGGGGGGAAACGAAAGAAGGGATGACTCGGGGGACAAAAAAAAGAGAGAGACAAACGATGAAGAAGACAACTCTTGCCCTACAGGAGAAGCGGACTTGGTATTCCACAAGTTGGGTCCCAAAAGGAACGAAATCTTGAGGAGCGCTACTCTATTCTGCTTTGGTTCAGAACCCTCTTAACCAGAGGCGGGTTTCAGCAGGTTCTGACCAGTTCTGGAGAACCGGTAGCGGAAATTTTGAGTAGTTCAGAGAACCGGTAGTAAAAATTCTGACTGGCCCCGCCCCCATCTATTCTCTGCTTCCTAAGTCCCAGCTGATCGGGAGGGAATGGAGATTTTACAATATCCTTCCCCTGCCACGCCCACCAAGCCATGCCACGCCCACCAAGCCACACCCACAGAACCGGTAGTAAAAAATGTTGAAACCCACCACTGCTCTTAACGCTATGATCTTGTGACTTGATGTCCGCCAACACCAACTTGGGATCCAATTCTGCAGGCGAGTTTCTCTGGGTTTTTTGGGGCAGCCTTAACCAACTCTGATCTCATCAGAGAAGCTTGGTGGGACATGGTTTGGCCAAGTCAACCGTTGGTACTCTTGACAAGGGTACTTTCCACAAAGCAAAGGGTTACCTACTAAGAAAGGTCCCATTTAGATGGCGTCTACCTTTTTCACACCACCTCTGAGTGTGGTGTCTCAATGGCTAAGACGCTGCGCTTGTCGATCGAAAGGTCGGCAGTTCAGCGGTTCGAATCCCTAGCGCTGCGTAACGGGGTGAGCTCCTGTTCCTTGTCTCAGCTTCTGCCAACCTAGCAATTCGAAAGCACGTAAAAAAATGCAAGTAGAAAAATAGGGGTCCCCTTTGGTGGGAAGGGAACAGAGTTCCGTGCGCCTTTGGCATTGAGTCATGCCGGCCACATGACCACGGAGATGTCTTCGGACAGCGCTGGCTCTTCGGCTTTGAAACGGAGATGAGCACCGCCCCCTAGAGACGGGAACGACTAGCACATATGTCCAAGGGGAACCTTTACCTTTACCTGAATGCTACAGAAGAACATTTCCGTTTTTATAAGCCGCGAGTCTCCTCTTCCTCTCAACCTCCAAAGCATGGATCACCCTAAGTCCTAAGATAAAACTCAAAATGTGCTGGTGCTTGCTACACCTTCTATCGTGGTGGCAGTACCTGTCTTCTTAGAGGTTGAGGTAGGGCACCAAACGTATCTCTACATCCCAGGTCCTGAACTAAGACATGGCATTCCCAGGATATCAACTTGAAGCTCCTTTCTCTTTTGAAGACCAGATCTCTATTCTTCCAGATAGAATAGAATAGAATACTAGAGTTGGAAGGGACCCTGGAGGTCTTCTAGTCCAACCCCCTGCTTAGGCAGGAAACTCTACACCACTTCAGACCAATGGTTATCCAACCTCTTCTTAAAAACTTCCAGTGTTGGAGCATTCACAACTTCTGGAGGCAAGCCGTTCCACTGATTAATTTTCTCGCTGTCAGAAAATCGGTTATCCAGTCATCTTAAAAACACAACACTGCTAGAGATGTCCTGAAGGCCACAACAGCTTCTTTCCAATCTTCTGAGAATTAGGATTTATTTATTTATTTTGCCAAAGGAGAAGAGTAGGGGGGAAAAAAACCCCTCTACCACTATGTTCTTCCTGTAAGGAACTAAAGATACTTTAAGAGGTTGTATTGAAGGGGTCCAAGCCCTTGCAGCAACAGATTCCATCACCACTACCACCATATGCATAGCCAGAAGAATAAACCTTTTCCCACCCACCCCCACCCCCTCCCCCCCAAAAAAGAATTTGCTTTAAAAAGCTTGCAGCTTCTGAAATCAAAAACGTTTCAGAAGAACTGCAACGGATTTCTAATTACGGCGTGAACGGCTGGTCTAAGCATCTGTTTTCCTTTAACAAGACTAAAATCTCTTCGATGAGACCCAGCCATATTTTTTGCAAAAAAAAAAAAAGGACTGTTGGGGTTTTTTTTAGTCTCTTAATATACTGACGGCATAAAATATAACCGATCCCCTTTGAAGATATTCCCTTGCTGGCAATAAGACCGTTGTATGGAGATCGCCAGGACAAAGACCAGAATAAATCAAGATATAAGATCACAACTCAGGAAATTAAAGAAAATAAACCTAGGGTGGTTTTTTTTTTTAAAAAAAAAAATAGCTCCTTGTTCAAAGATAATCTTCCATAAAATGCCTCGTTTTCTTTCTGGAAGTCAGATTCTCTCTCCCCAACCCTGTCCCCCTAAAGAAGGAAATTATGAATATTAAAACCCCAAGATGAACTCAAATAGAGAAGGGAACGCATTGCTATCTTTCCTTCAAGGTGGATTTTTGGTGTCACCATAATGTCCCGTGGCCACATGTTACCGGCTCTTTTTTTTTCAGGATACGAGACCTCTGCAGAAGTTTTGCTCGGGGTCCACAACTCCGTGAAGGCAACATCGTCACAATGATGTCATGTGTTCTGGGTGTGTTTTGCAGGTGAGTGGATGTCAGCCTGCCTGCCATAAAACAGGGTTCCATTCTGTGTTTCCCCGAAAATAAGACCCTGTCTTATATTTTTTTTGAACCTGAAATAAGCGCTTGGATTTATTTTCAGGGAGGACTTATTATTTTGGGGTGTGTGGAGCAAGATGGGGCTCCTCTTGCCATCTTACCTGATTTCCAGCTCTGCATTTAAATATTTTCGGGGGGGGGGCTTATTTTAGCACATGCGCTCAAAAGCCCGATTGGGCTTATTATCCGGGGATGTCTTATTTTCGGGGAAACAGGGTACTTAATGAGGAGAAGTTTGTGGGTGAGTGGGCTTGTCTCTTGGATGGATTTGTGAATCGGGGGTGAGAAGACCCCCCCGCAGCTCTTTGTCGAGATCTTCAGAACAGATTTGTGGTTTTTAACCTTTCAAAAAGGAAGACCAAAACTTACAGAAGGAGGCGGAGATTCCCGGCCAATCAGTGGAGTGTTCTCGCAACGGGGATTCTGGAAATTGGCATTCTGGGTCCTGGGAGCAAAAGAATCAGATTGAGAACTTGGAGATGTGATGTTCATTCAAGATCTCAAGGAAGAGTCCTTAGAAAAGGTGTGGTCTCTCCTCTTGGAAACGGGGGGATTTGGGGAACTGAATTCCACATATCTGTATTTTTCAGAGTATAAGACGCCCTGGACTGTAAGATGTGCCTACCTTTTTTGGGGAGGAAAACAAGAAAAAAGAAAAACTGCCTCTGCCTCCCAGCAATTTGCCTCCTGGCAGCAAACAGCAAACAGCCTGTTTCAGTTTCAGGTTCATTTTCAGCACAGCCTGATTAGCCCAAGAAAAAAAAATCTGCCTCTGCCTCCCAGCAATTTTCCTCCTTGCAGCAAATAGCCCGTTTCAATTTCAGCTTCAGCACAGCCTGATTAGTACAAGCAGCTGATTGTCGGTTGGATCGGCCTCCCGAAGATCAGCTGTTTCAAGCTGCAAGGATTGCTGTAGCCTATTGCTGCCTCCGCATGCCCCATTTTCTGGGTGGGCAGCGGGTGGGCAGGGATACATTCGGTGAATAAGACGCACCCAAATTTTCACCCTCTTTTATGGGGGGGGAAAGTGCATCTTATACTCCGAAAAATACGGCATTTTAAGGTTGCTGAGATCGAGAAGGATTGCTTTAAACTCACCGAATAGCCACTGGTGTTCTTGTCATACTTTCTGGAGTCGGCGGACGGTAGCAAACATGAAATGGGTTGCTTTGATACTGATGATCCTCACAGTGGCGAACAACCCAGAATTAATTTAGATCAGGGGTGTCCAACCTTGGCAACTTTTAAGACTGGTGGACTTCAACTCCCAGAATTCCCCAGCCAGCATGAAGTCCACAGGTCTTAAAAAGGTGCCGAGGTTGGACAGCCGTGATCTAGATCGAGAGAGATGCTAACATGGGGGGAATCTGGGTCTTTTTGATTCGGTTCACTGTATTGTGGCTCAACTCCAGCTAGATGCAACTTTCTAAGGCTGGGACCTCAACGGCAAACCACTCACATGTACTCCGTGACGGGCGCATTGCTGACGGTATGTGCAGCTGCCGGGATGCTGGTTTCGCTGCCGTAGCTGCTCCCACAACTGTAGAGACTCGGCATATGGACTCGGTACAAGTTGTCGTGAGTTTGCCGGTTCCCTTGAGCTGTAGATTCTTCCTCTCCATCGTCTTCGGGGCTCCTGGTGGAGAAGAAACGGAGAAAAAGGTCCTGATAGTGAGAACGATGAATTGGTGGAACGGTTTTGCCTTCAGAAGTTGTGGATTGCTTCATCACTGGAGGCTTTTAAGAAGAGATTGGACAACCGCTTGTCTGAAATAGTATTGGGGTCTCTTGCTTGAGTAGAGGTTGGACTAGAAGACCTCCAAGATCCCTTCCAACTCTGGTATTCTGTTCATCTGAGATGCTTTCATTAAGCTGTGCTTTGACACAGCAATTATCACCAGCAATAACTAGTGATATAAATAACACTAGTTATTTATATCTAGTATATAGATTTACAGATTTATAGAAAGCACCGTGAAGCGGTATATAGATTTATATACCGCTTCACGGTGCTTTCCAGCCCCTCTCTAAGCGGTTTAGAGAGTCTGCCTTTTGCCCCCAACAATCTGGGTCCTCATTTTATTGGGACTTCAGAAGGATGGCAGCCTGAGTCAACCTTGACTCGGTCAGGATCGAACTCCTGACGGTAGGCAGAGTCATTCTGTTACTCTGTTAATTAATCAATGGAAGTGAAGTTGCCTCCGGAAATTGTGGGTTGCTCCACAACCCTGGAGGTTTTTAAGAAGAGATTGGACAATTGTTTGTCTCAAATGGTAGAGGGTCCCTTCCCACTCTGTTATTCTGTTTCTGTTATTTTGTTTTTTTCTGTTATTTAAGGAACATTAAAAGAAAAAAAAAATCTGGATTCTGGACAGAGGCTCATTTGCAGCCGACGCCACAAGGGGGCAGCCCACTGTTGCTGTAGAAGGCAAATTGTGAGTCAAGGATGACACATCTACCACAAACTGGCAAGCAGGCGCTCCACATTTGGCAGCTGCAGAAAGTGGGGGCGTCCGCGGGGCTGTCGATCCAAAGCATCAAGATGGCAGCTGTGATTGTACGAATGAAGTCTGGAGCCTTGTAAAACACACACGGACTCTTCCCTACTCCAGAGAAGGAGAGTTTTTTTTAAAAAAGTTGTGGGTGCAACACAACTATCTTGGCCATCCTTAGGAGTCACTCATTCCTCCTTAAACTTTGGCATTTCTATTTGAGTGTCCTTTTTTTTTTGCAGCCTGCAGAGATCAGGAAAGGGATGCCCTAAATAGATTGTCCATATGGTCAGCTAGGAGAGTGGTGGTGCAGTGGCCTAGAGGTGGCGCTCTCGCCTCCCAATCAGGAGGCTGGGAGTTCGATCCTAGGTAGAGGCAGATATTTCTCTCTCTGGGCACCATGAGAATCTATCTGCTGAACAAAACTCTGCCCTGGTGACAGGAAGGGCATCTGGCCATTAAAATGCTCTCCTAGCTCCATTCAGTTGCCCAGACTCCACCCTGCAAGGGATTATAGGGTCGTTAAAAGAGGATGGTGAACAGTAAATGGATTAAATCTATAAAACCAGCATTCACAAGTCATTGCTAACACGGGACTCTGCCTGCCCCCTCACACACACACGTTTTTATTTTTTGCACACCTACCTCTTCTGTTGCCAAGTGTGCGGGACGCTACACACAATGGAGCTGAACATCAGGGCCGTCACAAAGGAGAACAGGACCAGGTAGATGAGTCCTTCTACACCATCGTAACAGAAGCCAGTCAGAGCTTGGACATAATCCTAAAAGGAGATATAAATACATTAGAGGGAGTCCTCGAAAAGTACATCTCCTCCTCTTGGGGTTTCCTCATTTATCCAACACTGTGCAAATACAATTCTTTAGCCGCCATCAAAAATGTGCACTATTAAATGCAAATTCCTTTTGATTATATTCTTCCGGTACTATCCCTAACAAAAATACTTCTGGCTTATCATCTATATGCAGCTTTCACATTTTTGTTTTCCTAACCATGTATGTATTTACAGGTTGTTTAAATCACTTTCTTCCATGCGGTGTTAGCTTCTGAATGGCCGCTGAACCGAACGATGGTTAAGTGGAGGGCTGTCCGTACACACAAAGTGGTAGTGTTGTGGTTGTGTAGCCACGTCTGGTCCCTTTGAAGGGCTTCTTCGTTTCTCCTGCAAATCTTTTGCATCGAGAGGAGCCGTTGCATGGCAACGAGGAGGTTAAAACCGCATCTCTGATCCCATTCTTGGTTTTCCTCCCGGGCAACCTCTCCATAACAACATCAGATCTTAAGAGGACTTCTGTCAGAACAGAACATGCCCAAGGCATCCCGAACACCGACATCGTTTCCTTCAAGACTTGAAACGAAGACAGACGTGTGTCTGGAAGGCTACATGGTCCTCTTGTTTCTCAACAGCTTCCGACTCCGATTCTGCAGAGAGGCGTTCCTCTCCAAGGACGAGGAGAAAGAAAAACCTAAGCTGGCTGACGGGGAAGGTTTTTTTTGAAGGCCATGAGACTCGGTGTGGTAGGAGATTAAGGCTGACCAGAGAACGGGTTTCAGTTCCTCTGTTGAATGAGGAACATTCAGAAGAGGAGGAACCTGCTGGCGTCCTTCCATGAGGTACATGCTGTTATTATCGTGGTTCAAGACTTTATTTTTTAATTTTTTTTCATGAAAACAGAACCGTAAATGGTCTCGGTTGACCTCCTCCAGTCAACACGCTCTTCTGCACCCGTTTCTTGATGTCCCTCAAATACAGTTCTGCAGCCATCCATGTCTACATTAGTGTCTCTCCACCTTGGTAAGCTGTATATTTGGTGGACCTCAACTCCACTTTGGTATGTTGTAAGTTTGGTGGACTTCAACTTCCAGAATTCCCCAGCCAGCTTGGCTGGCTGGGGAATTCTGGGAGTTGAAGTCCACCCATCGTAAAAGTCGATAGGTGGAGGTTGGGAGTTGAAGTTCACCCATCGTAAAAGTTGATGGGTGGAAGTTGGGAGTTGAAGCCCACCCATCATAAAAGTCTGATGGGTGGAAGTTGGGCATTGACATCCACCCATCGTAAAAGTCGTTGAGGTTGAGCAAGACCTCAACCTCACGTTCGCCATCCTTCTGACAGACTCACCAGATGAAGACTCCGACAGTCAACCAAAGCGGTCAAATGTTGCAGGTTGACCTCCGTGGAGTTCAGCACTTCTTGGATTCGAATCAGATGCTCCTGTGGAGTTTGAGAGGACAGGAAGACGTTTAGCAATCACCGGCTGGCTTTTTGATGACGGAAGGAAAATGAAATGTGGAACGCTACCCCTTTCGAAGGCTGGACCCAGCGTTACCTTAGAGGTAGGATATTCCTTAACAGCCAACTTCAACAGCTCCAGGACGTCATCCTGCATTTCTACCAGAGCTTTGTGGCTCCCTGACAGCTTCTATTCAACACAGAAAATATCATTTCAGTCTTTCAAGTCAAGTCCGGCTAGACTGTGTAGTCCTTGGTGCTCGGTGAACTTGCTGGCTTTCTTGCCAACGTTTCATGACCCAACAAGGTAACATCATCAGTGCTAGAACTTCACCCCTACTCCCTTCTAACACTGATGGTGTTACCTAGTTGGGTCATGAAACGTCTTCAAGAAAGCCACCAAGCTTGGAGAACACCAAGGACCCCACAGTCCTCTTCCTTCCCTTTTCCTCCTATCCTTTTCCTCCTCCTCCTCCTTTCTCTTCCTCTTCTCCATCCACAAACCTACTCCTTTCTAGGACTGATGATGAGCACTGGATAGCTCTGCTGACTAATGCACTATAATTTAACTCCAGCTGTCTGCAATTACTCCATGTTCGAATCTCACCAGGCTCAGGGTTGACTCAGCCTTCCATCCTTTCTAAGGTAGGTCAATTGAGGACCCAGTTTGTGGGGGCAATAAGCTGACTTTGCATAAAAAAATATACAAAAGTATGAAGGCTATTGCTTCATGCATTGTAAGCCACCCTGAGTCTCTGGAGAAGGGCGGCATATAAATCAATTTTTTTAAAAAAAACCATCAAGCTCAGAGAAGCGCCAAAGACCCCTGCATGTCAACCTTCAGCTTCCAACATTCCCTCCTACTGGTTCCAGTTAACCTGTAGGCACTGGGTGCGTTTTAATGGCTGTTCTCCTAAAATTCTCGAAACACCAGCTACCACGTATTGTTGACTATTCAAGAAAACATCGAGTTTTGCAGGTTAAACCCATCAGACCCAAAAGGAGCCTGGATAGCTCAGCAGACTAAAAGCACTGTGATTAACACAATGTCTGTAATTATTGCAAGTTCGAATCTCCCCTGGCTCAAGGTTGACTCAGCTTTCCATCTTTTCTAAGGTAGGTAAATTGAGGACCCAGTTTGTGGGGGCAATAAGCTGACTTTGTATAAAATATATACAAAAGTATGAAGGCTATTGCTTAAAACACTGTAAGCCGCCCTGAGTCTCCGGAGAAGGGCGGCATATAAATCAAATTTTAAAAAAATAATACAGGCAGGAGAACGTGGGTTCAAAATTCTCCTTTGGTAACGAAGCACGAGCCAGTCCCCTCCCTTGTTTGGATTGCAACCCAAACAAAGCATCCATCCTAGAATGGAAGCTCTAATCAATCTTTAGAAATTGTTTTTCTATTAAACCGTTTCTTGAGAGGCTCGGGGCCCTTGGCTCATTGCAGGAAGCCTTTCGCACTCGCCTCTGATTCAACTACAGCAAACAGCAGGAGGAGGGGAGAGCTTTTAAGGGACTTAGGCCTCCGATCCAAATACAGCAATGAAAAAGGAAGAGAAGAGCTGAGCGCGAAGGCACATTTGCAGGGGGAAAGCTAGCAGAGGAAGGCAATGGTGCTTCTACAATCCATTGTCCAAGATTAAATCCCAAGATTCCATTTGTTGAAAACCCCCCTCCCCATCTCTGCTCCCCACTCCACCTGATCTCTGCACGGATTCAGCCCAGCCTCTTTTGTGGGTTGGCTACTCTGCAGTTTTGGGGGGCAGATTATTCTGCCTCCTTTTGGTCTAAGAGCAGGACTTTTATTATGTTGCCAGGAACTGTGTTCTTCCTGTTTACCTCCCTCTTAGATCTTTCATTCAACAAGGAGATTGGGAGGGTTTTGAGAAGGGCAAAAGACGGTTTTTAAGGGTGTCCTGCCAAGGAAGACAGCTGCGCGACCACCTCAAAAGCTTCAACTTAATTAGCAGCCCCCTCCCCTCCCTTGCCTCCCCTTTTATCCCATCATACTAGTATGGCATTTCTTTTGACAGCCAACCCTTCTGTTACCCATCGCTTTCATTCCAGCTGGCAGGATATTCCTTTTGATAAGATTTAAGAAAACCTGCTCTGGCATTTAGGAGAACGTGGGCTCCTGCGAAGTCTTCTGGGGATGAAAAGCCATGGTGGCGCAGTGGTTAGAATGCAGAACGGCAGGCTAATTCTGCTGACTGCCAACAGCTCGATCCTGACTGGCTCAAGGTCAACTCAGCCTTCCCTCCTTCCGAGGTCGGTAAAATGAGGACCCAGATTGTTGGGGGCAAGAGGCTGACTCTGGAATCAGCGTCACGGTGCTTCACAGCCCTCTCTAGTGGTATATAAGTCTAAGTGCTTTTGCTAAGTAGGAAGGGAAGGAGGGAGGGAGGCGGGAAGGAAAGAAGAAAAAAGGAAGGGAGGAAGAAGGGAGGGGGAGGCAGGAAGGAAAGAAGAAGAAAGGAAGGAAAGAAGAAGAAAGGAAGGAAGGAAGAAGGGAGGGAGGGAGGCAGGAAGAAAAGAAGAAGAAAGGAAGGAAAGAAGAAGAAGAAAGGGAGGGAGGAAGAAGGGAGGGAGGGAGGCAGGAACAAAAGAAGAAGAAAGGAAGGAAAGAAGAAGAAAGGGAGGGAGGAAGAAGGGAGGGAGGGAGGCAGGAAGGAAAGAAGAAGAAAGGAAGGGAGGAAGAAGGGAGGGAGGGAGGCAGGCAGGCAGGCAGGCAGGAAGGAAGGAAAGAAGAAGAAAGGAAGGGAGGAAGGGAGGGAGGCAGAAAGGAAAGAAGAAGAAAGGAAGGGAGGAAGATGGGAGGGAGGGAGGCTTTTACAGCCCTCCCTAAGCGGTTTACAGAGTCAGCCTTCTGCCCCTAACAATCTGGGTCCTCATTTTACCAACCTCAAAAGGATGGAAGGCTGAGTCAACCTTGGGCCAGGCAGGATTGAACTGCTGGCAGTCAGCAGAACTAGCCTGCAATTCTGCATTCTAACTACTGTGCCACTCCCTCCCTCCCTCCCTCCCTCCCTCCCTCCCTCCCTCCCGCCTTCCCTTCCTATTGAGCAAAAGGCTGACTCTGTAAACCGCTTAGGGAGGGCTGTAAAAGCATTGTGAAATGGTATATAAGTCTAAGTAATATTGCTAGTGACATTGCTATGTCCAAGCACAGCTTGATCAAATATTGGATGCAATATTCCAAGCGTGCAACTTGAAGACACTCACCTGCTGAAATGGATTAGGGTAGCCAACCCCACAGACCAGGTAATAGTTCAGCGTATCTATCAAAAAGATCAAGAGAGAATCATCAATCGAGGCTTGTAGGTAACCTGGTTACATGATGTTACTCTCGAAGAAGCAAATGAGTTTTGTTAGGGACAACCTGCAATGGAACACGTTAGAAAACTGCATTTCAAACATTTCCCACCAGGGGTGCTATTCAGCAGGTTCTGGAGAACCTGTAGCGGAAATTTTGAATAGTTCGGAGAAGCGGAAAATACCACCTCTGGCTGACCCCAGAGTGAGGTGGGAATGGAGATTTTGCAAAATCCTTCCCCTGGAGTTGGGAGGGAATGGAGATTTTGCATTATCCTTCCCCTGGAGTGGGTGGGAATGGAGATTTTGTAGTATCCTTCCCCTGGAGTCGGGAGGGAATGGGGATTTTGCAGTATCCTTTCCCTGCCATGCCCACCAAGCCACGCTCACAGAACCAGTAGGAAAAAAAACAGAATTCCACCACTGTTTCCCACGTATTTTACCAGGAAACATGGATAAGAGAGGCACAAAAAGTCAGCACCCTCCTAATCATAACAATGCGCTCCGAATCTGTTGGCATTTTGCTCTCTTGAGAAGTGCAAAGAGCCATGATCAATGTGCCAAAATAATGAGTCCCGTTTTGGCTCCCTCTGGAGATTTTCCCATGTCCCTTCATCTGATAACGATAAAGCATGGGGCCGATGGACTCTTTGAATTATATTTCCACCAACTGTGTTTTTTCTTCCTTCTTCTTAGAGAGAGAACTTGGGGTGTTCTAAGGAAGAGCGGCTTCATTATGAAAACCTGGGCAGGCTGCCGTTTCTTGGGAATTGAGCCCCATGCACGTAGACCAATCTGGTCCGATAAAAATAGAAGCTTGTGAGAAAGGAGGACACTTCCTTCCTCCACTCCTTCTTCTTCTTCCCCTCCTTCTCCTCCACCTTCTCCTCCCCTCCTTCTCTCTCTCCTCCTGCCTTTCCTTCTCCCTTCCCATTCTCCACCACTCCTCCTCTTTCTCCTCCACCCCCTCCTTCTCCCTCTCTTCCACCACCTCCTTCTCCCTTTCCATCTCCTCATTCTCCACCACCACCTTTTCCCTCTCCTCCTCCTTCTCCATCACTCCTCCTCCTTCTCCTCCTCCTCCACCACCTCCTTCTCCCTTTCCATCTTCTCATTCTCCACCACCACCTTTTCCCTCTCCTCCTCCTTCTCCCTCTCCTCCTGCCTCTCCTTCTCCCTTCTCCCCTCCTCCTCCTCCATCATTCCTTTTCTTTCTCCCTCCCCTTCTTCTCCTCTTCTTCCACCATTCCTTCTCTTTTGAAGAAGACAGAAATATCTGAACAAGGATGACCCATGTCTGAATAGGGGCTTTTTTGTTTTTCATCCCACGTTTTTCAGAATGCCTTTTAGGAGGCCTCAGCAGCTAAAAAGACACTAAAATATGGCTTCCAAGCTCGGGCAACTTTAAGACCTGTGAACTTCAGCTCCCACAATCCCCCAGATCAAAAAAAAAATTTGCTTAAGTTTTTTCTATTATTTTTCTATTTTTCTATTATTAGCATGGTTTTTGGATCTGGATTTAAATATTGGATTTAAATATTGTGGATCTCACCTATGTTTAATGTTTGATAATGATCGATATATACTTATGTGTGCATATAATGGAAGTCAGGGGGGGGGGAAGGGGGGGAGGGGGGAAAATATGGGGTTAAAATTTGTACTGTAAAACTCTTTCAATAAAAAAAAAACGCAAAAAAAAAAAAAAAAGAAAAAAAAAGGGGGGGGGAGTTGAAGTTGACAGAATTCTTCCCCAGAATTCCCCAGCTATTCTGGGAGTTGGAGGTCCACAGGTTTTAAAGTTGCCAAGCTTGGATACCCCTGTAGTAAAGCATGAGGAACTAAAACAACATGAGCATTAATTTCAAGGCTCCATCCCTTCTGCTCGTGAGAAAGAAAGAAGGAAAGAAAAAAAACCCCAAACCACAGGCTTGGAAGTTGGCCAAAACTCGTGGTTTGCATTAGATCCTTCCTTTTTCTCTTTGGCTGGCTTTGCAAAGTCTGCATCCGCGTGATTTCTGTGAAAGAGGCTCAGAAATAGTAAAGCCAGAGTTGGCTGAAGCTCAAAACGCCCCTATAAGATACCGACAGCTCGTTGTGTTGGGGGATCTGACAAGAGTTGTTTCAGGGCTTCCTCCCCACCGAATTCTAAAACTCAGAACTTGGCCAACAAGAAGTAGAAGTATGGAGTGCATACGTTTGCACAAAACTTGCAAATTACATTAGTTTTCGGGCAAAGTTTTCGGGCAAAGTTTGATTAACCTATGATTAAGCTTCCAATCCATATTTCTGGATACCGCTTGTTCTCCATTTACGACCAATTCATATAGTAACGGTTTTGAAGTGAATACAGCATTGCAAAAAGGGACTTAGGACCAGTCCTCACACTTACAACTGCAGGGGTCATATAATTCAGTGTCAGGAGATTGGCAATTGGCACATATTGATGCTGTTTGCAGCGTCCGGAGGTCGTCTGATCGCCGCTTATGATCTTCCCAGCCGGCCTCTGACACGCAAGGGGGAAAGCCAGTTTCCCTGAACAACCGAGCGATTCACAGAACGACTCTTAACGACCATGGCAAAAAGATGGTGAAATCGTTGCGGCTGTTAGCAACGGAAATTGTGGCCGTTACGTCGAGAGCTGGCTGTAATTTCTACTTTCAGCTTTCCGTTTCTAACCATTTCAAGTGCAGAGAACAAATGAACGTACCCCAAGGCCACAGATCCACCCCCTACTGCCTGAAATCCTTGGTCAGATGCAGATTAACAGAGTTGGAAGGGACCTTGGAGGTCATCTATTCCAACCCCCCGCCTAAGCAGGAGACTCTACACCATTTCTGACAGAGGGCAGTCCGGTCTCTTCTTGAAAGCTTCCAGGGATGAAGCTCCCACAACTTCAGAAGGCAACTTCTGTCCCATCGGTTGATTGCTCTCACTGTCATGAAATTTCTCCTTATTACTAAGTTGAATCTCTCCTTGGTCAGTTTCCATCCATTATTCCTTGTCTGGCCTTCGGGTGCTTTGGAGAATAGCTTGACCCCCTTCCTCCTCTCTGGGGCAGCCCCTCAAATATTGCAACACTGTCTCCCCTGGTCCTTCTCTTCACCAGATTAGCCATGCCAAGTTCTTGCAACCGTTCATCATGGTCTTTTGCAAATTCTCTTTCCGGACCCTAACATTGCTCTCTTTCTTCACCTAATCCTCTATTTTTTGACTACAGTATTTTTCGAAGTATAAGACGCTCCAGACTATAAGACGCACCAACCTTTTTTTGGTGAGGAAAACAAGAAAAAGAAATCTGCTTCTGCCTCCCAGCAATTTACCTCCTTGCAGCAAGCAGCAGAGGCCCCCACAAAACGGCTGAGAGCAAAACAGTCAGGAGGCCAATCCAATCAACTTGTGCTAATTAGGCTGTGCTGAAGCTGAAAGGAGCTGTTTCTTCTTGCTGCTTGCTGCAAGGAGGTAAATTGCTGGGAGGCAGAGGCCAAAGGGTGGGGGCCTACATTCAGTGTATAAGACACACCTAAATTTTCATCCCCTTTTAGGGGGGGGGGAAACAGTGCGTCTTATACTCCGAAAAATACGGGTATGTACAAAACCACCCTCCAATGTCTGCCCGGATTGCTTAAAATCCCAAAGCCGCCCACTTTTTAGGACTTGTTCTCAGCAACAACTCATTACCTGCATTCAGCACTTTGTAAGCTTCCACTGTCCTGGACACGTAAGCATCAGGGTTAATGCAAAAGTCGCTGGAACCCTAAAAGAAGTAAAGAAAACCCCAGGTAACTTACAAAAGCCCCATTCCAGGCCACGCGCCCTGCAAAACTTTCTGGCGTTTTCCCACATGGAAAAAAAGAGCAAACGCGTTTTAGGAAGGAGAAATCGAAACCACGCCTGTGAACCTCTGGGGAGGTTGTGAAGAAAAGCGAAGCAAACTGGGAAAAATGGCATGCAGGATTTTGGGCAGGGCGGAAAACCCATAGTCCCATTCTCCAACATCCCCAAATCTGAAAAGTTGTCCTACAGATAGAAAGGCCAGCCTTGCGTGCCAGAAATGTTGTGGTTTGCCGGCGGCCTGCAGAACTGGCAGCAGAGTCGGATAGTGAGGAGGCTGAGAAGGAAGTCTGGGGAAGGCTTGGACGAGGGCTCTGCGTCAGAGGCAGAGAGGGAGCCAGGGCCATCTGGGAGTTATGTGCTGACTCCGGAGCCTCCAGAGTCTGACGTCAGCGAGATAGAGTCTGTTCCCAGTGCGTGCATGCGCAGAGCTGCCAGAAGGCAAGAACAGTTAAAACAAAAGGGACGACTCGGGAGAAAGGCTTGGAGATGATTGGTCCCTCTCATAATACATAAAGGAAGAGCAAAGGCACATGAGCCTTTGCAGGAAGCAACTTTGTTTGTTCTGATCGGATTAAATTCGGAAGCTCCGTTTTGACTCTGTGCTCCGTGTGGCCTTGCAAAGCTAATTGGCAATTAGGTCTTTGGCAGCGTTTCAAGGGAGATAAAGGTGGGTGTTTATCAGCCTTATCCCGAAAGACTGTGGCAGACTTCTGTCGGACTATTCACAAACTGCTTGAGACTTTGTGGCTCCCGGTGTTTTCTTTTCTGTGGGAAACAGGTCCAAATGGCTCTTTTGAGTATTTAAGGTTGCAGACCCCTGCCCTAGGCCATTGTTGGCTTTACTAAGGGAATACACAAGTGAATGGCTTTACCAACAGACTAAGCCACGAATCGTGGCTTATAGTGGTAAGTGAACCAGATCAAAGCCTCTTTTGTACGGTTACGTGGAGACAACTAGTGCTAGTAAGCTAATTCTTTGGCTGAGCATCAACCAGCAAAGGGGGTGCCAGTGAAGAGAGCTATTCTTTTTTCCCTGGTGAAACTAAAATACTCACCACAGCCACCGCCAGTTCAAGCCCCAGGGATCCCCAGCTCACAGTTAGGGCCAGCACCCCGAGAAGACACACACTGTAGGAGGAAAAGAAACAGAGTCAAACTGCCAGACACATTGGCTCCAGTTCTGATGGCTTAATCTCCCCTGTAGATTGCAATTCAGAGTTCAAACAGAATGGAAAAAGAGAGGAACTGGTGATGGCGGCATCTGGCAGTTTAAAGACACAAGAGACTCCCTGCATTCTTCAGACAACACTCCTATCAGCACCAGAAACACAAACTAAGTTATCTGGCAGGAGTTGTGAGAATCCCAATCTCCCGCTCTGCTCCCCACCCACCCACCCACCCAAGGAATATCTTTCCTTGGTGCCTTCAGATTTTCTGGATTCCATGAGATTCAAGATGGCCAGAACCTGCCGATATCAAATGCTCCCAGCCTTGGCCAACGAGAATCTTTCAAGCACTTTCGAACCAAACATTTTGGAGTTCAGATCAGCCAAATGATGCGATAAAAGTTGGGATGCCAACTGGGTGAGAGAGCTTTTATGAATCCTGGAATGTCACACCACCCCATCATCCAGTACCATGGAAGAATAACTGATTTTAAGGATCTTCAAGTTCTTTTTCCTGACTTACCCAATGAGAATGGCCTTGGAGTTTCTGATTAGTCCAAATAGCACCAGGAGACATATCACGACATGGAACATCAGCAGGCCCAGGTAGCCCAACCACCTATGGTGAAACCAATATATAGATGGTTAAGACATAAAACTGTATGTAAAAAAAGTTATAGGCAAGGACTGGAGCAGTCGTAGGACCATGGCTTTCAGGAGTCGGTACAATTATCTTTGGGCTTGGAGAAGTCAACGGCGTTAGACTGGTCCAAAGTCTTGATATGCTTCCGAACCACCTGTTTTAGCATCAAGCAATTCAGATCTTAATTATGGTTTTGGATCAATGTTCCCAAACATTTCCATCCATAAAAGGTAAAAGTTCCCCTCGCACATATGTGCTAGTCTTTCCTGACTCTAGGGGGCGCTGCTCATTTCCGTTTCAAAGCCAAAGACCCAGCGCCATCCAAAGACGTCTCCGTGGTCATGTGGCCGGCATGACTCAACGCCAAAGGTGCACAGAACACTGTTACCTTCCCACCAAGGGTGGTCCCTATTTTTCTACTTGCACGTTTTACGTGCTTTCAAACTGCTAGGTTGGCAGAAGCTGGGACAAGTCACCGGAGCTCACCCCGTTATGTGGCACTAGGGATTCGAACCGCTGAACTGTTTCGATCAACAAGCTCAGCGTCTTAGCCACTGAGCCACCACGTCCCTTCCATAGGGAAAAAGAAAACAAACCATCTTGGCCCGTAGGTTACATAAGAAGCCACACTTTTTATGGGTCACAATGTCAACCGTCCCGTTGGCATGCACAGCAAAAGAAACTCCTGGGACATTTTTTTTTTTATTACCAAGAGGAGTAAAACTTTACGGACAGATCCATTCAGGCATAGAAGAAGCAAAGCCAACTCTGAGGTTTCGGTGTGAAGCCCAGTATAATGAAACTCCTTTTCTTTCCCCCCAAAGCCACCCAGTGTCCACTGTCCACCAATCTACTGTATTTTCCTGCGTATAAGACTACTTTCTAACACACAAAAATCTTCTCAAAAGTCGGGGGTCGTCTTATAACCACACAGACCAGCCCATAAGGCTCTGACGAGCCTTAAATGGCTCTGAGGAGGGTCGTCTTATACGCCGGAAAATACGGTAAGTTAAGCATTTTATTTTGGGAAAGCGGTCTGCACCTTTCAAAAAATCTTCAGATCATGACCTTGGGATTGCTGAGATTTTCTCAGGCTACCAACGGCTCACATAGATTTCTTCCCTCTCTCTTGCTTCCCACACATCCCAATCATAACCTTCCCCCCTCCCTTAGCTTCTTTGTCAAGCTGTGAGCAGAAAGAGGTGTCTTGCGAGTCACCCTTCACACAACGCACACATACATTCACACATTCACACATAGGTCATACGTACACACAGGTCGCACAGTTAGAGCAAAGTGACTCCATCAGTGCAATGACATCCTCATTTGTCCACCATTTTTGTGGACCATCACCCACAGATCGAGATGAAATAAAAACAGGGTTACACGCTACTCACCTATACCAGTCATATAGGTCGATACGAATGGCCAACTCTTCTAAGGAAACCTGGTGGTTCTTCCAGAAGGGAATCTCTGTGCTTTCTCTTACCAGGTCATCCAAAAGTCCCTGGATCTTCTGAACCACGTGGAGATACTGCGTCTGCTTACTGAATATTACCTCCAGGTCTCCTAAATTGGGCTCGGCCGTTTTGTTTAGGGCAATGGCTGTGTCGTAAACCTGGAGGCACAGACAGATCTGGGTTCAGTTAGCATTCTTTGAAGGACAACAAGAAAGCTGAAGATGAAGTTCAAGAGAAGATAGCTTCAAGGCAACAGCACATTCAATAGGTTTACTCAGCTTGTTCAATGGGCCACACGTGGCACGCGTAGCCATATTGGTGGGCACGCGAGCTCAGCTCCGCAGCTGAGTTTCAGGCCTTATGGGCCCACCAGAAGTAGGGGAAAAGGCTGTTTCCTGCCCCCAGAGGACCTCGAGGGTGGGTGGGGAAGGCCTGTTTTTCTCTCTCCCCAGCTCCAGAGCCTTTCTAGAAGTCTGGTGAGGGTGAAAACGGCCCGTTTGCCAACTTCCGGCAGTTTTTTGCTGTCCCCAACCTCCAGAGCCTTTCTAGGAGTCTGGGGAGGCCCTCTGGAGGCCAGAAACGGCCCATTTGCCAACTTCCGGTTGGACCAGAAGTTTTGTTTTTTGCTGTCCCCAACCTCCAGAGCCTTTCTAGGAGTCAGGGGAGGGCGAAAATGGCCTCCCCTCCCAGAGGCCCTCTGGAGGCCAGAAATGGCCCATTTGCCAACTGACTGGAAGTTGGCAAACATGCTGTTACTGAAAAAAGCCAACCCTTCCTTCTCTTCATCTTTCTTCTGCTAATAGCTGTTGAGAATTAGTTGAAGGGCAGGCCCACAAGTGAATGAGACTCCGAGGACAGCGGTTTATCACATCTGAACCTGTCCCTCTCATCCTCGGAGACCGCTAACTCACCCGATCTTGAACACCGGCCACCGTGCGATTGGCATGCCGTAGGGAATATGTTACTCGATGGATGCCATCGCTGGTCTCCCCGTTTCCGTAGAAGCCCACCGCGATGCCAGCGCTGCAAAGAGATAGAAGACCATAAGTAGATCATCTCCATGTAGGCCCATTGAATTAGCTGGCTTCAGACTTACAACGGGGTGATTGGCTTAACAACTGTGGTGACCCACTTAACGGAGTGTGAAAACAGGCGTAAAATCAAGTCCGGTCATGTGGGGTTTCAACTTATAACTGCAGTGCCTTACGACCAACATTCCAGGCTCAATTCTGGCTGTAAGTTAAGGACTATGTGTATACGGTGGTTAAGGCGCCAGATTGAAAACCGGGAGACTGTGAGTTCTAGTTCCATCTTAGTCATGAAAGCCAGCTGGGGAGTCTCGGGCCAGTTTCTCTCTCTCTCAGCCCAACCCATCTCACAGGGTTGTTGTTGTGGGGGGAAAAGGGAGGAGGAGGAAGCTGTGTTGGATCTGTTTGCCGCTTTGTCATGATAGAGGCGGCATACGAATAAGATAAATTGCAACAATGCAGGCGTGGTCCTCGACATATGGCCACAATGGAGTCCGTTTCCATCTCTAAGCGAGACACTCGTTAAGTAGAATTTTGCCCCCTTTTGCGACAAAAAAAGCATCATCAGGACATCCTTGAGACACAATCCAAGAAGAAAAGAAGGGGAAACGCCTGACAACAGAGCATTAAATATAGTCTTCTCCAGGCATGGAAAGCGTTAAAAAAAATGCACACTTCCTCTCCTTCTGCTTCTCGCTATCTGACTGGAAGAGCTGTGACAAAAATATGTTTCTGATGATTAATTCCTTATATACCCACAAGCTAAAAATACCAGCCTCGGAGATGTTCTGGGTTATATTAAGTCTCCAACTAGCAACGGGGAGCTCTCGGGTACCAAAGAGAGTAGGGGGTGGACAGGAATGGCCGGGCCGGGAGTTGAGGATTAAGGGAGCCCCTTCCTTTCCCAACGATGCTCAATAACAACAACAACAACAATATAATAATAACATTTTGACTCTACAAAAAACCACCTTACTCAGAACAGCTTACATCCTCCGAGGACACCTGAACAGTTCCTAGGTCCTTGGTTAGGACTCGAGCTGCTGAGCTATTAACCAGCCTCAAAGGCTGTGAATCTCACTACAGATTAACCAATAATAATAATAATATAATTAATTATTATTATTATAATCAGGAGATGCTAGAGTCGAAGAAAAAGAACTGGAAAAAAATCACGAAATATCGCGACTTGGCCATCGAAACTACACGGCTATGGGTGAAACATGTAACCGTGATACCCATGGTCATCGGGGGCACTTGGTACCATGTCCAAGAATTTTATAACATACATCAGCAAATTGCAACTTCCTGCAATAACACCAACGGAACTGCAAAAAACTGTGTTACTCGGAACATCATACGTCTTAAGAAGGTTCTTGGTTGATCCCTAGGACGCTGGCAGCAACCTGTATCAACCATTAGCACCAGTCAATGGTATTTATGACACATCTTTAAATGTTCAATTGACTGATTTTCATGTTTAATGAATAAAGTAAATAATAATAATAATAATAATAATAATAATAATAATACATCTTTAATTAAGAGGCATTTCACAAGCTGAGTCCTTTGCATGCAGCCCACACCTTAAAATTCCTCTTGAGGCCCGAGCTAATTTTCACATTTCATTACCACCTTATTCTTCCGACGCTAGGAGAAGATGCTATTTGGGGGAGGGGGGGAGGGGCGAGATGGAAAAGCCTCTCTTTTCCACATCCAACATGCTGGCGCCCCAAAGATACAGACCGAAGTCTACATTTCAAATCAACCCCATCTCCCCGTCTCGTGGGGTCTGCTTCCTACCCTCTTCTTCCTCTGTTCTTCTTAAGTTCTGCTGTCCCCTACTATTTCTGGAGAGCTGGGGAAAAAAATGTCAAAATCTAGCAAGAACATGCTGACGCATTGCAAAGGGCAAGCGTTTCCTTCTCTCCTGGTTAGCCCCACGAGTTCAAACTCGGTTAACGGAGTTGATGCAAATTTGTACCAATAACGGAGAATATTTGTGGCTCAGGGCTGAACATGAAGAGTTCTAGCGCTCTCTGAGCTGGGTGCATCTTCTTGCAGATGTTTTCGTTACCCAACCGGGTAACATCATCAGTCCTAGAAGGGAGGGGGTTTTGTGTGGAAGAGGAAGAGGAGGAGGAATAGAAGGATTGTGAGGTCCTTAGTGTTCTCTGAGCTTGCTGGTCCTGCCTTCGGGTGCTTTGGAGAATAGCTTGACTCCCTCTTCTTTGGGAGAGCCCCTCAAATACTGAAATACTGCTATCCTCTTCTATCAAATTCTCCCTCTGGATATTTGTAGTGCAGCCATGGAGGTCTTAAGTATCTCCACTTGATTATCATGGGATAGATTTATATCAGAGAAGGAGGAGGAGAAGTAGTAGTGGTGGGAAGAAGAGGAGGAGGAATAGAAGGATTTGGGGGTCCTTGGTGCTCTGAGCTTGCTTGTCTTCTTACAGATGTTTCATTACCCAATCAGGTAACATCATCAGTGCTGGAAGGAAGAGGGTTTTGTGGGGAGGGTAGGAGGAGGAGAAGAAAGAGGAAGAGGAAGAGGAGGAGGAGGAAGTGGTGGTGGTGGAGGAGGAGGAGAAGAGGAAGAGGAGGAGGAGGAAGAGGAAGAAATGGTGGTGGTGGAGGAGGAGGAGAAGAGGAAGAGGAGGAGGAGGAGGAGGAGGAAGAAATGGTGGTGGTGGAGGAGGAGGAGGAGAAAGAGGAGGAGGAGGAGGAGGAGGAGGAAGTGGTGGTGGTGGTGGTGGTGGAGGAGGAGGAGGAGGAAGAGGAAGAGGAAGAGGAAGAGGAGGAGGAGGAGGAGGAGGAGGAAGTGGTGGTGGTGGTGGAGGAGGAGGAGGAGGAAGTGGTGGTGGTGGAGGAGGAGGAGGAGGAGGAGGAAGTGGTGGTGGTGGTGGAGGAGGAGGAGGAGGAGGAGGAAGAGGAAGAGGAAGAGGAGGAGGAGGAAGTGGTGGTGGTGGTGGAGGAGGAGGAGGAGGAAGTGGTGGTGGTGGAGGAGGAGGAGGAGGAGGAGGAAGTGGTGGTGGTGGTGGTGGTGGTGGTGGAGGAGGAGGAGGAGGAGGAGGAGGAGGAGGAGGAGGAAGAGGAAGAGGAAGAGGAAGAGGAGGAGGAGGAGGAGGAGGACGAGGAGGAGGAGGAACAGGATTATGGGGACCTTGGTGCTCTCTGAACTTGGCTGTTTTTCTTGCAGATGTTTCATTACCCAACCAGATAACATCATCAGTGCTAATTAGGAGAGTAACTAGGGGGGTTTTTTTGACAGATGTTTCATTGGGTAATGAGATATGTGCAAGAAAACAACCAAGCTCAGAAAGCAACAAGGACCGACCCCTCGTGGGCTCATGTCTGGCATTTGCAAGGGCCAACCCAACACAGAACAGGGTTGATGCGTGATGCTTTGAGTTCCAATGTGGAGAGAAGCCTTGTGAAGTTGGAAAAAGGCACAGCTGCTTTCAAAGGACAGCAGGAAGCGGCTACGTTAATGCTCCTACACATTTTGAAATCCAGTTTTGGAAAGGAATTTGCAGCATTGCACGACTCTGATATAAATCCATCCAATGATAATCAAGGGGTTGGACTAGAAGACCTCCAATGTATTTATTTATTTATTGGTTCGATTTATATGCCGCCCTTCTCCGGAGACTCAGGGCAGCTTACAATGCGTTAACTCGCAAGGTTCCTTCCAACTCTTGTTATTCTGTAGACATCCTAGAATTTGTTTCCTAAATGGAGCAAGCTGAGGTTCTGGAATTCCTCAGATCCCAAGGGATGGATTACACGGGCTGGGCCCTGCTCCTTGTAGGAAATACAACTTCATCCTGGTGGAAATCTTCCGATGGGGCAAAACTCACCTGCATACTAGAGTTGCAATGATGACACACCACGCTGTACAGCAACAATCTGCATTCAGCTGTTCTTCGCTCTTCCGATGGTGACAACACAACCAGAAGGAATAAAAGAGGAGGAACAGGAGATCCAGAGCCAGGCACATCAAAGAGACCGCTCCCAACAGCAACAAGGCCTGAGGAGTTAACAACAAATCGAGTTAAGCAACAGGAGCTTACGCAAGGCCAGCTGGACAATGATTGATAGCAGTTCTGAACAATGAATGACTAGGGAAGACCTTGCTGATAAGGTAGGAACTCTGTGTCTAGATATAATCTCATCAAACCAGTTAGCAATGCTCAAACTCCTTCCCTTAATGCTCAGAAAAGATTATTTTAGGTTACATATGTATTCCTATTCAGGGTCATCCATGGGAAGGGGCTTCAAGAAGAGAAGAGGAAGAAAGAGGATTAGGGGACTGAAGGCTAAAACATTTGAAGAACGGTTGCAGGAACTGGGTATGTCTAGTTTAATGAAAAGAAGGACTAGGGGAGACAGGATAGCAGTCTTCCGGTATCTCAGGGGCTGCCCCAAAGAAGAGGGAGTCAAGCCAAAGCACCTGAGGGCAGAACAAGAAACAATGGATGGAAACTAATCAAGGAGAGAAGCAACTTAGAACTAAGGAGAAATTTATTGACAGTGAAAACAATTAACCAGTGGAACATCTTGCCTCCAGAAGTTGTGAATGCTCCATCACTGGAGGCTTTCAAGAAGAGATTGGACAACCATGTGTCTGAAATGGTAGAGGGTCTCTTAGTTGAGCAGGGGGTTGGACTAGAAGATCTCCAAGATCCCTTCCAACCCTGTTATTATGTTAAAGTCTTGATTTTTTTAACAAACAGGGATCACATCTGCAGCACCTGTACAAAAGGGGCACTTGTACACTCGAGGCTTGCCTTTTTAAAAACGCTACTCCCCATAGGTGCCCCAGTATATATATATATTCCTTAGTTGGTACAGTAGGTGAGAGCATATGTTGTAGACTCAGAAAGCAAGCAGAAAAATCAGACTTGACAGCAAAATTCAAATATTAACTCCTCGGTTCTAAGACTTTGACAAGAATGATACATCTCTGCAAATGGTTAGCCTCGGGGCAGGAAAAGATCGCTTTTTAATCTATAAAATGTTTAGGCTGGGCTATTATTGGGTGACTGTTTTTCTACACAGAGCACAAGAAAGAGACTGGCGTCTGTTCTCATGGAAATAACTATCACTCTGAGAACTAGAATGAGAGAGAAAAAGAGAGAGAGAAAGAAAAAAAAATAAAAAGAGGAGAAAGAGAGTGGGAAAGAGAGAAAGAGAGAGAAAAAAGAGAGGGGAAAGAGAAAGAGAGAAAGAAAAATAAAAAGAGAGAAAGAGAAAAAGAGAGACAGGGAAAGAGGTAAAGAGAGAGGAAAAAAGAGAGGAGAGAAAGAGAGGGAGGGGGAGAGGACACCAATGAATAGACAACTTGAAGCGCTCTAAGAATTTACACCTTCTACTCAGGGGTTGGGCAATTAATCCCCACAGATCTTCTCAGGATGACCCACTGGATTTCACCTAGATTCCCTGACTAGCCAGCTCATCCCATTTCCAGGGGCAAATCTGTTGCCCAAAATATCTAGGCAGAAGATATAAAGAGTCAAATAGATTAAGAGTTTCCGCCTCAAGAGAAAAGGGCCAGAAAGAACATTCCCCCATTACTGCTGGCAACTCAACCACAACCTTGTTCAAAAATTAATATAAAAATGAAAAATAGCACATTATTCCTTTCCTGGCATCATCTGAGCTGGATTTTGGAGAGCAGGTGGTTGGGCAATCTGCTGCTATCTATTGTGCCCAAGAACGATTCTGTGTTGATGGAGAGCTTTTATGTCAATATTATAGTATTCATTCTATTTTGCTAGTTTTTAATGTTTGATTTCACCTTTCTATGCTAATATCATCGTTATTATCATCATTATCATTATTATTAGCTACCCGGAAGTAATAATTGGGGTAACCTACAACTCCTATAAATAAGTACGTAAATAAATAAATACAGAAGCCCCTTTTTGGGTAAGAACCTGCTCTGAAAATTATTATCTGTTTCTGCAGGCCTGATCCTCTTTTCTATTACCTCTGGAATGGGCTGATGGCTCCTCCACTGAACAATAATTTAGAAAAATATCTGCCACACTCTGAGTGACATTTGTACTGACATCTCCCCAAAGACGAAAGCATGATTAAATGAAGCTAAGCTTCTGACAGCTTGTCAAGTTAACACACTTGCTGAAAAGATGGATTTTCTGGCAGAGGTGGGGTTTTTTTCCTTCCTTCCTTCCTTTCCTTCTTCCCTCCCTTGTTCCTTCTTCTCTCCCTTTTTTCATTCCTACTCTCTCTTCCTCCCTTCCTCTCTCCCTTTCTTCTTATTCTCTTCCTCCCTCCCGCCTTCCTTTGCTTTTTCCTTCCTCCCTCCCTCCTTCCTTCCTTCACTTTTTCCTTACTTTCCCTTCCTTCCTTTCCTCTCTTTTTTCCTTCCTATTCTCTCTTCCTCCCTCCTTCCTTCCATCCTTCCTCTCTCCCTCTTTTTTCCTTCCTACTCTTCCTCCTTTCTTCCCTCCTGCCTTCCTTCCTACTCTCCTCCTCCCTCTCCCTTCCTCTCTCCCTTTCTTCCTACTCTCTTCCTTCCTTTGCTCCTTTTTTCTTCCTTCCTACTCTTCCTCCCTCCCTCCTTCCTTCTTCTCTCCCTCTTTTTTCTTCCTACTCTTCCTCTCTGCCGCCTTCCTTTTTTCATTCCCACTCTCTTCCTCCCTCCCTTTCTCCCTTTCTTCCTCCCTTCCTTATTTCCATCCTTCCTCTCTCTCTTTTTTCCTTCCTACTCTCTTCCTCCTTCCTTCCTTCCTTCCTTCTTTTCAAAACTAACAACATGTTTCCTGCAACACACCCTTATATCATGCCACATTCCTGCAAGAAATTCAGCATTGACCCATCAATTCTCCAGGTTACAAAGAAGCCCAGATCCCATCCTGCAGAGATTCTCAGTATTTTACACAGCCCAGAAAGCGGGGGGCGGGGGGGACAGGACGGGACGGGATCTCCTCTCTTTAATTGATGGCAACACAAATCACAATTCACTGCCCTGGCATGAAAGCCATTGATCTCCTTTGAGCACTGAGTCATGTATTACAACTGGTCAGGCAGGAGAGAAATGAGTTGGATGCGAATCTTTCTTGGTCTGGTTGAATATCAAACACCCCAAGAAGGAAAAAGACCCAGAAAATGAAGAGTGAAAATACTAATTAGAGAGATTGATTTTTGTGGGACTGAAGTAGCTTTAGGGAGTTGGGAAACTAAAGATAAATCGTATTTTCTGTTCTATCATTCATCAATTACAGATAGAGGCCCACCTGTCCTCTGGTCCCCTCCTGCTGGCCGGATCCATCCTAAACTGATCCATCAAAGCTTCCCTTTGTAAGACCTACATATAGAAGGACCCAGTGGTGAAATTCAATTTTTTTTTACTACTGGTTCTGTGGACGTGGCTTGGCGGGCATGGCGTGGCAAGGGAAGGATCCTGCAAAATCTCCATTCCCTCCTCGTTCCTGGGGGAAGGATATTGCAAAATCTCCATTCCCACCCCACTCTGGGGCCAACCAGAGGTGGCATTTGCCGGTTCTCCAAACTGCTCAAAAATTTCCACTACCGGTTCTCCAGAACCTGTAAGAACCTGCTGGATTTCACCCCTGGAAGACTGCAGCAAATATTTTTAGAAATGCAACTCATGCATCTCAAAATATTTTCTTTTTTGGCACCGCACGAATAATTCACAAGTAGGCACAGGTGCAAGAGGAAGTTATTGTCGTGGTGCAAAGAGTGCTATTCTTTCAGCAAGAGGTCGGTGTGGCGTCTCTCGAACGACGTGTCCCGAGTCACAACTCTGAAACCCAAAGAGGAGGCTGGAGTCCATCCTGGGTTCCGTTCCATGGTTACGGTACAGGTAGACCCCCGACGTATGACCGCAACGGAGACCCAAATTTCTGCGGCTGAGCAAAGGCATTGCTACGTGAGTTTCTACCCATTTTTAAAACCTTTCTTGGCAGAGTTGTTACGCGCATCACAACAGTTGCTCAAGTTAGTGGCCCGGCCGGCTGTTAAGTGAATCCGGCTATCCCCATCGCCAGGGCATAACGTGATCCCACCAGGACACTGCGACTGTCATAAATATGAGTTGGTTGCCAAGCGTTATTGATCACATGATTGTGGGGATGCTGTGATGGTTGTAAGAAGGAATAACGGTCATAAATCACATTTTTCCCAGTGCCGTTGTAACTCTGAACGGTCACTAACTGAACCACTGTAGGTTGAGGACTATCTATACAGCCAATTCAAGTATAGGTGTAAGATTTGTGTATTAGATGAACATTACAGTCGTTAGTTATTCTCCAACCTTACACTGGAGCTGTCTTTTCACGTGATGCCGAGCTAGAAATCTCACAGTACTAGACAACCCAGTATCAACAAGAGAGACCTTCAAATTTCTAGGTTCTAGCATTTCTCATGACCTAAAATGGACACCCAACATCAAAAACGTCATCAAAAATTCACAACAAAGAATGTTCTTTCTACGCCAACTCAGGAAGCTCAAACTACCCAAGGAGCTGCTGATCCAGTTCTACAGAGGAATGATGGAGTCTGTCATCTGCACCTCCATAACTGTCTGGTTTGGTTCTGCAACCCAACAAGACAGACCCAGACTTCAGAGGATCATTAGAACTGCAGAAAAAAACAATGGCTACCAACCTGCCTTCCATGGAGGACCTGTCTATTGCACAAGTCAAAAAGAGGGCTGGGAAAATATCTACAGACCCCTCGCATCCTGGACGTAAATTGTTTGAACTCCTACCCTCAAAACAACACTATAGAGCACTGCACACCAGAACAACTAGACACAAGGACAGTTTTTTCCCAAATGCCATCACTCTGCTAAACAAATAATTCCCTCAACACTGTCAAACTATTCACTAAGTCCGCATTACTATTACTATTAATCTTCTCATCGTTCCTATCACCCATCTCCTCCCACTTATGACTGCATGAGTTTGTTGCTATATCTTTACGATTTATATTGATATTGTTTCCTAGTGTTGTACCTTAGGATTCTTGACGAATGTATCTTGTCTTTTATGTACACTGAGAGCTTATGCGCCAAAGACAAATTCCTTGTGTGTCCAATCACACTTGGCCAGTAAAGAATTCTATTCTATTCTATTCTATTCTATTCTATTCTATTCTATTCTATTCTATTCTATTCTATTCTATTCTATTCTATTCTATTCTATTCTATTCTATCCTATCCTATCCTATCCTATCCTATCCTATCCTATCCTATCCTATCCTATCCTTTCCTATCCTATCCTATCCTATCTTCCATTTATTTTGTTTATTGATTGATATCTCTTTATTATTTTTACAAGTAACTCAAACTCCTGAAATTCTCCTTCCTCTTTCCATTTCATTTATTTCTTTATTTAGAAAAGTTCTGTGGCTGTCCGCTCATCCTCCGTGATTCTGGGCAGCTTAAAAAATAAAAAGCCAATATAGAAATAACCCCAGCCTCCTGGCAACAGCAATCAGTCAAACAAGCCAAACACTTTCCTATTTTCACTTATTTATCTCTCTATGGGAAGGACGTATTATCTACCTGCTTTCCCACACCTTTCAAAGTGGGATTTTGACATCAAAATGCAACGCATTTAGGTCTCATTCCCTAAACATGAGCTTTTCTGATCAAATGATTTTTTTCAGGCTTGAATTATAGTCCATGCCAGCCCGTGGAGAGAGAGAGAGAGAGAGAGAGAGAGAGAGAGAGAGAGAGAGAAACTCAAAACGCCAAGGGAAACCTTTGAAATTACCTAGAATTATCTCTGATCATATGCAACTGTAATTTCAGAGGATATTATCTCAATCCAACCATCCTCCCTATGGCAGTCCCGTTTTCCTTTCTAGGAACGGGCCGGTGGAATTCACCGCCAGGACTTAGAATGCAAAAAGCAAAAACTTCTGCCTGCTTCAAACAGCCTTGTGCAATTTTCGCCCCCGTATTTTTAAAATTTATTGATGTATTAATATTAAAATGCCAGTAAAGGAGAATATCTGTAGCCCAGGGTTGAAATGAGGAGTCTTTGGTGCTCTTTGAGTTTGCTTGTTTTCTTGCAGATGTCAGATACAAAAAACAAGACCCCGAAAAACAAAAAGAAAATAGTAGGAAAGACAGGGGAGGAGAAAGGGAAGGGAAAAGTGTGGAAAAAGAGGGAAAAAGAATGAACAGGCATTGATTTCCAACCCCCTTTGCTGCATTAGAATGAAACAACCACCTCAAACATCAACTTTTTATTTTGACGTCATAGTATAAGCCTTGGTGGCGCAGCGGACTAAGTGCTGTTAAAGTAGCACTTAGCTGCCAGTTGCCTGCAATTACTGCGAGTTCGAATCTCACCAGGCTCCAGGTTGACTCAGCCTTCCATCCTTCTGAGGTAGGTAAAATGAGGACCCGGATTGTGGGGGCAATAAGCTGACTTTGTATAAAAAAGACCACCGCTTGGGGGTGGGGGATGGGCAAAAGCCCTACTAAGCAGGTATATACAAAAAGTATGAAGGCTGTTGCTTAACGCATTGTAAGCCGCTCTGAGTCTCCGGAGAAGGGCGGCATATAAAATGAACCAATAAATAAATAAATATTTATTCACAACATAAATAAATAAATATATTATCACAACAAAACTTATACAAAATATACAAAATATATTTGTATACAAAACTTATACAAAATATACAAAATATATTTGTATACAAAACTTATACAAAATAAATATTTTATCACAACAAAACTTATCTAATTGATAAAACCGAAGATCAAAGTTTCATTTTTCCTTTCCATCTTAAGCACAAAGTCCAAAAACGGTTTCCAAGTAGGAACAAACTTTTTGACTTTTAATCAAAGCCTCGTGCGATTTTTATGCAAACACAATTACACTTTAACAGCTGGGGGTTTTCTTTGTTTTTTGTTTTATGAGCAGGAGTGTGACGTCCCCTCGTGATTGCAACTGTTGTTAGCAGAAATTCAGATTTATTCCACGCCACTCGAGTTTCCCACTCTGCAAAATGCATCGAGGCATCGTCGGGGGTTTCATAGAGACACAGAAACATCGATAGAATCTATTCCAAGTTGATGCGTTGCTAAGGTGATGCAATCGTTGGTTTGCTTGCAAAGGGCTTTAAAGAAGCCATTTTCACTGTGACTTTTTTTTTAAGAAAAAACAAAACAAAACCAAGAAACAGGAACTTCCGGGTCCCCTTTCCTTTCACATTTTAGATCTTAGAACTTACTGATTGTAGAAATGTTTTTAAAGCAAAGTTTAATGTTTTAAAAATGAGAAAAAAGCTTAATTCCCCCCCACTCCACTTTTTAGAGGTTTTAAAAAAAGATCTGAAAGAATACCGCGAAATTTTATTAATATACATTGTGACAGTCTAATAAAGATTCATCAGCAAACAGAACTATATATTATTTCCCACAGCAAGGAAAAGCAGAGATTATGAAACTGATTCTTTTATCCAAAGAAGGCAATAGATTTAACTTTGTTTCTATTTGGAAATCGCTTCGGGACTTTGTGCTTGTGATGGGGGGGGGGGGGGCGGGATGAAATTTTGTTTTTGTGGATTAAATAGGTTGTTATGGAAATGGCTAGTATGTATACTATTGCATAAAAGTAAAAAGTTGAGGTTGTAATGTTATTATCTTCTACTGGGCCAAAGATTGTTAAAAGTCAATGCCTTTTTTTTTTCCTTTATTCCTTTCCACCCCACATTTTCTCTTCTTCCCTTTTTCCTTCCTGCTAGTTTTCCATTACTTTTTATTTTCCTTTGTATTTTATATTTCAGTGTAATAATAATAAAAAATTGATACACCTAAAAAAGTGAATTTTTAAACCACAAAGAATGCTTTCTGTGTTTCAGATTCAGGGTGGAAAACCCCCGTTTGTGGGTTTTCATATTATTCCACATTATTATAAATTACATTTAGGTTTGGATGAAAAAATGCTCTGGTTATTTTTCAAATACAACCCTCGAAACCAAAATGCAAGATTGCAATAGCCCTCGACTTACAAACGCTTGTTTAGCGACCGTTTGACGTTACAACAGCGCTTAAAAAAGAAAAGGTGACTTAGGAGCAATCCTCGTACTTACAACCATCATAGCTACTCCAGAATCATGAGATTTTAAATTTGGGCATTTGGCAATCAAAATATGTATTTACGATGGTTGCAGGCTCATGCAATTCCCAGCCAGCTTCCAACAAGCCAATTCAAGGAAAGAGGCCGGATTCGTTGAACCGCCTTGTGATTCGTTTAATGACTGCAGAGACTCGGCTTAATGACCAGGGCAAAAAGGCTCATAAAACAAGAAAGGAGAGAGAAGAGAAGCAGATACAAAAATACAAGTATGATGCAGAACAGAAATAGAGAGAAGGGAAAAAAACCCTGAATATGGAAATTGTTCAGAAGCTTGCTTTCATATTCCGTACAAATCCATTTATTAAATCCTGAAAAAGGCCTCTTGTTCCATTTTCATATCAGCTCAGTGAAACAGTCCACATTTCTACCCCTCCCCTCCCACCCCTTGATTCACCATGAATTCCACTGTGACAGCAAAAATCTGGTGAATGGCTTTTTATTTCGGCGCCTGTCCTTCTAGGGACGCTGCACAACTGCGCCCGACCCTCAGTTGTTCTTTTGTTCGTCCACAATTTCACAGGCCTCCCCACAAATGGGAATGAGCTTTCTCTACAAAGCCTTCTTCTTAAGTTGTAGAAAGTTCGTGGATTCTTCTAGTTGGCTATTTCTTTTCTCTTTTTTTTTAGTGTGTTTAGTTTTTTTTTTCACTCAGGCAGCGTCTGGAGGACTTTATCATCATGTGATTCATCCGCGGTTCGAGGCTCTGCACAATATTTATTTTTTCCTCCGATGATTAGGCAGCTTAAAAATAAACTTGGAAGCCTCCAAGACGACGGATGATGGGGCTCCATCTGCATCGCAGATGGCCACCTCTGTCCTGCCAGATGTGGTTCGATTGGGAGCCCAAATACACCAATGGTGAGCCACACTGGGAAATCCAGGCTGTCATTATTATATTATATTATATTATATTATATTATATTATATTATATTATATTATATTATATTATATTATATTATATTATATTATATTATATTATATTATATTATATTATATTATAAATTACTTTATTACATTTTATTTTATTTTATTTTTTATTTATACAACAGGCTGTGAATCCAAGGATCTTGTTTAACAGGCTTGCAAGAAGCAAGACCGCAAGCCAATGGCAGCACGAATCGGATTTACAACAAGATCCATTTAGTGACTGCTCCAAGTTACGACGGCACTGTTAAAAGGTCCTTGTGGCCGTTTTTCGCACTTCCAACCGTTGCAGCGTCCCCAAACGAGCAAAATATGGGACGCTCAGCGACCAATTCATACTTACGACGATTGCACTGTGCTTCCCTTTGGTGATCTTACGACACGCAAAGCCAATAGGGAAACCGAATTCACTTAACAACCGGGTGACTGCAGTGATTCACTTAACAATTGTGATAAGAAAGGTCGTAGAAAGGGGACAAAACTCACTTAATGACTGTCTCATTTAGCAACGGAAATTTGGGGCTCAATTGTGGTTGTAAGTCGAAGACTAGTTCAGTGGATGTCAACAACATTTTGGGTGAACAGTAACTTTAAAATAGATGGCAGCCCTCTACGCGTGTCCAATAACTACTAATCTTGGCTAGATGTAAAGATATAACGTAGAAATTGAATAAATAAATATATCAATCAAAATAAAGCATCCATCTTTCAGACTGTCCAATTTGGTGGTCTTTTACTCAAATACAGATTGATTTCCCAAGGAGAGATCTTTGCCAGTCAGATCACCGGGAAGATTTAACGGAAGATCAGAATTAAATCTTTAGGACCTCTTCCTGCAAAACGGTAAGTACTCTTATAGCTATTTTCTCAAGTGTTTTTCAATTTTCCATTTTTTTGGATTTCTGCTGTTTTAAAATTATCCGGCCGTCACAACGAACAAGCTACATTTTTTTTCAAAAATTGAAGGAGAGCCGAACAACGCGTTGAGAACAATTGAAAAAGGCAAAGTGGAGTTTCTTGGAAGGAAGGAAGGAAGACTACGAAGAGGGGGGTAAAAACCTAATAGAAAAGAAAGTCACTTTTGTCCAGCAAACTTTTTTTTTTTTTAATTTTGCACGCAAAAGCTTCCGTTTCTGCAAATTAGTGTTTCCTTAAATTGTCTGGGTTGAAATTCGCCACCGTTCCATGATTTTTGAAGCAAAGCTACCAAGAGGGTTCCAGATTTCTCGTTTTAAGGCATGTAAGAAAGAAGTCCCTCCATAAAAACAGCTTCAAGAAAATGGGATCCCAACTGGAATTACAACCCTTTTCGGTGGGATTCGGTGGAATTTTCCAGAATTTTCTTTTAATACCGTTCCACTATGCAAAAAAGCGACAGATGTTATCAGCAGTAATAAAAATGAGATCTGATTTCTGGAAAGCTATTTTTAATTTATATATATATATTTAAAAATGTGTAAATTTCCCCCTGGTTCAACGGAGAGAAACAGTAAAAACAGATGCTTGGAAAATTCAACTTCCTGCTGAGAATATCGCTTTCCTGTCCACATTCCACAGGCCAAAAACAACTCAATGCGAAGAGTAACCAGAGAACGTGGGAATTGATTCCCCCTTTCTCGAAATACGCATTTGCTCGCCTATATCACACAGGGAACCGAAAACAAGACAAATGAGATTACATCATACATATATATATTTTCTTCAGGCCTCTTAAATTGCTCTAGAAATAAAAGCCAGGAGCTATTAGAAAGAATAAGGCCGTTTATTGCTAGTAACAATTGACTCTACTATGTAATTACAAGTCCTTCACAACTCTTTCGCGGCCTTTCGCCTTCAGATCCATGACACAATAATTAGTATTACTGGCTCTAAAAATATCTCTGGCTATAAAGGTTGGATCCAAAGAGCTGCTCGAGATTCAGATATGGGTCTACCAGAAGTTGTGAGTGTTCCAACATTGGAAGTTTTTAAGAAGAGGTTGGATAACCATTGGTCTGAAGTGGTGGAGGGTTTCCTGCCTAGGCAGGGGGTTGGACTAGAAGACCTCCAGGGTCCCTTCCAACTCTGTTATTCTATTATTCTATTATTCTATTCTATTCTATTCTATTCTATTCTATTCTATTCTATTCTATTCTATTCTATTCTATTCTATTCTATTCTATTCTATTCTATTCTATTATTATTTTATTCTCTTCTATTATTCTATTATTGTTCTATTCTATTATTCTATCCCATCCCATCCCATCCCATCCCATCATTCTATTATTCTTCTATTCTATTCTTCCGTCCCGTCCCGTCCCGTCCCGTCCCGTCCCATCCCATTCTATTCTTCTATTATTCTTCTATTCTATTATTCTATCCCATTCCATCCCATTCTATTATTCTATTATTCTTCTATTCTATTCTTCCGTCCCGTCCCGTCCCATCCCATCCCATTCTATTCTTCTATTATTCTTCTATTCTATTATTCTATCCCATTCCATCCCATTCTATTATTCTATTATTCTTCTATTCTATTCTTCCGTCCCGTCCCATCCCATCCCATTCTATTCTTCTATTATTATTGTATTCTATTATCCCATCCCATCCCATCCCATCCCATTATTCTATTATTCTTCTATTCTATTCTTCCGTCCCGTCCCGTCCCATCCCATCCCATTCTATTCTTCTATTATTCTTCTATTCTATTATTCTATCCCATTCCATCCCATTCTATTATTCTATTATTCTTCTATTCTATTCTTCCGTCCCGTCCCATCCCATCCCATTCTATTCTTCTATTATTATTGTATTCTATTATCCCATCCCATCCCATCCCATCCCATCCCATCCCATTATTCTATTATTCTTCTATTCTATTCTTCCGTCCCGTCCCGCCCCGTCCCATCCCATCCCATTCTATTCTTCTATTATTATTCTATTCTATTATTCTATCCCATCCCATCCCATTCTATTATTCTTCTATTCCATCCCATCCCATCCTATTCTATTATTCTATTATTATTCCATTCTATTCTTCCATCCCATTCTATCCCATTCTATTCTATTATTTTATTATTCTTCTATTCCATTCCATTCCATCCCATCCCATTCTATTCTATTATTATTCTATTCTATTCTTCCATCCCGTCCCATCCCATCTCATTCTATTCTATTATTCTTCTATTCTATTCTATTCTATTCTATTCTATTCTATTCTATTCTATTCTATTCTATTCTATCCCATCCCATCCCATCCCATCCCATCCCATCCCATCCCATCCCATCCCATCCTATTATTCTATTATTCTTCTATTCTATTCTTCCATCCCGTCCCATCCCATCCCATCCCATCCCATTCCATTCTATTATTCTTCTATTCCATTCCATTCCATCCCATCCCATTCTATTATTCTATTATTATTCTATTCCATACTTCCATCCCGTCCCGTCCCGTCCCATCCCATCCTATTCTAGACAGTCCTTGGTTAGAAATATTCCGACCTGACTCCAAGCCCATTTTACAACTGTTCCTTCTTCTCCCCCCCCCCCCCCCCCCCCAAAACACCGGAGCTACCAAGAAACTTTTTAAAAGCCATTCTGAAGATGGCTTGTATTGCAGATTTCATGGCTCGGATAAGGGTTTTTTTTTTTGGTTTTTTTTTTGTGACCCTTCTGACACAAGGCCAGATTTTGCCTTCCCCCAACCAACTCATGTTTGGTGAGAACGTTTTTTGGTGAGAAGTCAGAGACGGAAGATAGCAACCTCCACCGAACTCTTCAAAAGGAGCTTTGAGAAACAGTTCCTTCCAAGGTGACCCATCTGGAAAAGGTCATGTGAAAAGGACGGACACAGACACACACACACACACACGCTGTATTGACAGTAGAAGAACTGCACACAATGCAAAGTTCACCCAGGGATCTGACGAACATACATTGCACTAGCTGTTTGTTGACTTAGAGATATGAAGACACTCCCCAAGCCAAGTTAGCAAACGCAAGTCTTATAGAAACATTTGGGTGCCTGTCAGAGCTGCAAATCGATCAGAGCAATCCATTGGGTTGAGATCGTTCATCAGACTAACCACCTGTCCCATAAGAGGGCATCACAGGTAAGCACAGTCATCTTCCCTATTCATGTTCAAAACTCGAAATATTGGGGTTTTTTATTTTTTTAAGGAAATAGATTCAGTAGCAGGTTCCCTACAAACCAGGCTAACTTTGTGAGCAGTTGTGATAAAATGCCAACAAGCAAGATATCATCCAATGGAGTCCCTAATGCTTTCTGTGTCTGTAATTTTAATTATAGCCAGCATGTATTCTTGTGCAACGGAGCCTTGTCTTAAATATTTCCCCTTGCTCTCTTTTTCTGCTTTTAACGGAAACCCGGTGATTCAGCGTAGTTTTATGCCGAGACAGAAGTTCCCACAACAGGATGTGAATCAAGGGTGCGCCGTTGCTTAACTAACCGAGATTCCTAACCAAGATGAGCAGTCTTTCAAGAAACTGGCCAGCCTTTCAACCATGCCATGGAATGGAACGGAATGCAATCCAATGGAATGGAATAGAATAGAATAACAGAGTTGGAAAAGACCTGGGAGACTTCTAGCCCAGGGATCTGCAACCTTAAACACTCAAAGAGCCATTTGGACCCGTTTCCCACAGAAAAGAAAACACTAGGAGCCATAAAACCCTTCCCGTGCCTGACTATTTCTTGAGCAGCCACAAAACTAGCATATGTAGTTGAATTAAACGTTCTGTTTTCTTCTGAAACTTTTCTTTTCTTGGATTTATCCATGGTTGGCCTACCAGGAGTTGAAAAGCTCAACCTCTTTGGCCAAGAGGTTACAGAAAAAAAAAAAAAAAGCTTTGAAAAGCCTCTGACGATCCCAGCTGAGCTGCGCAATCCTCAGAGGCTTTTTTTTTTTTTACTTTTAAAAGCATTTTTTCGTCGGAAGAGGTTGTAGAAAAAATGTTTTTAAAAATAATAATAAAAAAAAGCCTCTGAGGATCACGCGGCTCAGTTAGGCATGGAGGGTGGTGGTGGAGCAGGGATTTTTGCTACTGGTTCTCCGAATCACCTGCCGTCATCGCTACCAGATCAGGTGATCCGGTCCAAACCGGGAACATTTCACCCCTGGAATTTTGCCTCATTGCACAAACTTTCCTTCCACTATTATTAAGCGAATCGCTGCAGTTGTTAAATTAGCAATGTGGTTGCTAAGTGAATCTGGCTTCCCCGTTCCCCTTGCTTGTCAGAAGGCCGCAAAAGGGGATCGAGTGACTCTGGTTTACTGGCAACCATCTTAAGTACATGCCTCTGAAGTTTGATCAGATGACCACGGGGATGCGGTAACGGTCGTTAAGTATGAAAAACGGCCATCAGTCACTTTTTCAATGCTGTCGTAACTTCGAACGGTCACTCAGTGAATTGAGGGATGCGAATTCCAAAGCAAACACAAACTTAGCCCATATGTTTGGGCACATACATTGCCCAAATATATAATATTAAAGTAAAAAAAAAATGGCGCAAGAGAAATTCCAGATTATGCATTCCACCGTGCTTTGTTCACATTTCCCCCCCAAAATTGGAACCCTTCTTATCAGCTACCACCACATTCAAACTGTTGACAGTAGCAGATTGATAAAAAGCCTTTCCCTGGAAAATGGAGGTTGGAAAAAAAACATAGGAAAGTTTAATTCTCCGTTCCCTTAAAGGGGTGGGGAAGGGGGCAGGGAGGTTGGAAGAGTTGCCAGAAAAGAAATGGATCTTCCCGAAATTAAATTGCAAAAGGTAACTCAAGTCTAAAAAGCAATTTTAACATTGTAGGAGGATAAGCAAGATGGAGGTCATTTGATAGTTTAAGTCATGTAAACTTTTAAACGTTTTTTTAATAGATGATAGCTGGATAGATAGATAGATAAGATAGATAAGATAGATAAGATAGATAGATAGATAGATAGATAGATAGATAGATAGATAGATAGATAGATAGATGATAGATAGATAGAGTGAGTCCAGGTTCATAACGGCTTTCCCTTAATAATCTAACACTGATTCTCCAGGGACAGTTTTAAAGTTATTTTTTTTAAAATTTGATTTATATGCTGCCCTTCTCCGAAGACTCAGGGCAGCTTACAATGCGTTAAGCAAGAGCCTTCATCCTTTTGTATATTTATACAAAGTCAATTTATTGCCTCCAAAAACTGGGTCCTCAATTTTCCTTAATGTTTCTACTCAAGATCTGGCCAATATTTTGAACCTCTCCAGTTACCCTCAGTGATTCTCAGGAACTGTCAAGGGTGCTGAAAAGATTCCTTAAAATCCCTGGAACTCAACTGCAATCCCCAGGATCATTTGCAACCAAGGACCGGCGAGGAAATAAACCTGAAAATAATTCACATTTATAATCTAGAGAGTTTCCACTCAAGCCAGCACAACGATAAAAACAGATACAGTTGGAACAGGTTTCTTACTCCAGATCTAATTCCAACTTTTGCGGGACCAGCAAATTCAGCGGGCAAGATCACCGATGGAGATTCCAGAAGCAGGAATAGATGAACCGTGCCAAGAAATAAAGAAGAATAATTCTGCAGAGCCGTTCCTGGGGTCTCTCAACTGAAGAGGGGGGAGGGGGGAAGCCATGGCTTGGCGGGAATTTTTATGCCTTGAAGTTTCCATACCCAGAACTAGGAAAAGAAACTCAAGAGGGAAGCAAAGATTGCAAGGCCAAAAAAAATAGGCCATCCTGAGCTTTTGCAAAATTACGTCCTGGTTGATTTTCTTTAATTTGCATCCCACATCCCAAATCAGGTCTCCTGTGTTGACACATACAGATGGCAGCCGGTGTGTACTTTAACCTCTCCGGTGTGCAGTCAAAAGGATGGGTTAATAAAAGAGAAAGTGGTTATGATTAACTCTCCTATTCAGAGTGGTTTTGCCTGCATTCTCAGTGACCTCTTGGCTAAAAGAGGCTATTTATTGTCTCGTGCTCCGAGCATGACAGGACACACAACTGGAACAAAGAGACCCAAATACAACATAGCAAAAGGCATGCAGTTACCCCAAGGGGGTGTATGGTCATAAGTCAAAAACTAGTATAGCGTTGCTGAACATGGGAGGGAGAGAGGGAGGAAGGGAAAAAAAATAGGGAGGGAGAAAGGAAGGAGGGAAGGAAGGCAGGCAGGCAGGGAGGGAGGGAGGGAGAAGGGGAGGAAGGAAGGAAAAAGAGAAGAGGGAGGAAGGAAGAAGGGAAGGAAGGAAAGAAGAAGGCAGGCAGGGAGGAAAAAGGATAGGGAGGGAGAAAGGGAGGAAGGAGGGAAGAAAAAAATAGGGTGGGAGAAAAGGAAGAAGGAGGGAAGAAAAAGAATAAGGAGGGATAAAGGGAGGGAGGGAGGAAGGAAGGAAGGCAGGGAGGGAGGGAGGAGGGAAGGAAGGAAAAAGAGAAGAGGGAGGGAGGGAGAAAGAAGGGAGGGAGGGAGAGAGGAAAAAGAATATGGAGGGAGGAAGGAGGGAAGAAAAAATAGGGAGGGAGAAAGGGAGGAAGGAAGAAGGAAGGCAGGCAGGGAAGGAAGGAGCGAGGAGGGAGGGAAGGAAGGAAGGAAAGAAAGAAGAAGAGGGAGGAAGGAAGGAAGGAAAAAGTAACTAGAAATCAGTTTGTATTTGCAGTCAGAGAAGGAAGGAGGTGACTTGGGCTGCAGGAGGAACAGGATGATGTAATTTATTTAGCCCTTCACATCGGCAAGCAATAACTCTAACCTTCATGATTTACAGATGCTCTGCAAGTCCTTCAAAGCCTCTACAGATATGTTTACCAAAGCTGTAAAAACAGACCTTAATCAGAGAGGGAAACCTAGAAAGGGAATTTTCGAAACAACATGGTGGGGGGGGGGGGCTTAAAGCCATCCAGAAGCCCAACGACATGGTTAAAATTGGTTAAAATAAAGACGTTAAGAGGCCAGAAGTGGCAGCCTTAGAAAGGTGTTTTATTCCCAAAGAGGGTGGGGGATGTAGGACATGTACCCTACAGCTGCCTCCCCTTTTGGGGCTTTTCATTTGAGGGAGACAGGGGGGGGATCTCTACCCCTCTGCACTGAACCAAGCGACGATTGAGGAAAGCAAATCGGAAGGATGAAAGAGAAACGGGCTCGTCGGGGAGACTGGATTCTAATAAATGAAATGAAATAAAATGGTTCATCATGATGAATTAAGTAGGAGCCAAGGAAGAGGCGAAGGAAGCACAAAGGGAAGCCCCCTTCCCACCCTAGCCTGCCTGCCTTTTAAACCTTCCAAACTCTGCATTCTTCTGGGAGCATGTGGGGAGAACGCATCCTTCCGGCCATTTTTAAGCACCAAATTCCAACATCCAGGATGGGTTTTTTGCAACTCCATTTGAGATCAACAGAGCTGAAGCCCCTCCAGCTGCTTCTCCATTTGTGTGTAGGGGGGAGGGCGGAGGGGAGGGAGCCTGGCTGGGGGGGGGAGGGGAGGCGGTGGATTGAGGCAAAAGCCGGCAGGTATATGCAGGGATGATGATGATGGTGGTGGTGGTGCTGCTGCTGCCCCCTTGGCTGATTTGCCTGCCGGCCTCAGACGTCCATCATGACGTCATTTGCACCCCCAACTCAGTGCAACGTGTCCCCACACCGGCCACTTGCTGCAGACTCTGCTGGGGAGGCAGCCAAAGAGGGCCAAGGATTTGGGAGAGGAAGCAAGGTGGAGCAAGGAAGGCCCGGAATAGGGTTCACCAGGCAGGAACTCTCTCTCCTTCCTCTATTTCTATCTATTTCCTTTCTTCCTTCCTTCCTCTTTCCATCTCTGTTTCCTTCCTCTATCTATTTCTTTCTCTCCCTTCCTTCCCTTTTTCCCTCCCTCCCTCTTTCTCTATTTATATTTCCTTCCTTCTTTCTCCCTCTTCCTTCTTTCCCTTCCTTTTCTTTCTCTCTCTCTCCCCCTCTATCTATAGCTCCTTCCTTCTCTTTCTCCCTCTTCCTTCTTTCCCTCTTTCTTTCTTTTCTCTCTCTCTCTCACCCTTTCTATCTATATTTCCTTCCTTCCCTCTTTCTCCCTCTTCCTTCCTTTTCTTTTTCTCTCTCACCCTCTATCTATATTTCCTCCCTCCCTCCCTCCCTCTCTCTCTCTCTATCTGACCGTCTGTCTATCTCTCCAAAATAACAACAGAACCTCAGGTTCCCTCCAGGCAGACTTAACAATGGCAGCTCTCAGAAACTCTCCCCCCACCCGCTCCCCTCCTCGGGCCAGGCAACCCCCCCCCCCCCCGCTTCCTCTCTCTTCAAGGCCTCCGGGGTCTTGGGAACGCTACAGGAAGACGGTTCTTCTCGGGAAGCAGACCCAAGCGGGGGAATTCACACACAGGGATTGGCGACGATCCAATTCAACCTTGGAACTGGGGGAGGGAGGCAAAGGAGGGGGGGGAAGGAAACCAGGATGCAACAAACCAGCTTTGGGGATGGGTCATCATCAGCCGCTATTTCTAGAAGGGGGGAGGGGTGGCTTTCAGAATTTAGAAAGCCCTCCAGTTTCCTCCCCCATCCCCCCTTTCTAGGGAAAGACTAGCCAGGAATCGAGGTTAAAGCAGCACTTGGGAGGGGGAGGGGGGCCTCCCGGGCAGAGATGAAAGGGAAAGCGGCAGATCAAGAAAGGCTTGGGAGGGGGGGGGGGTTGTTCCTGCAGGGGGAGGGAAGCCTTCCCCCCCTCCCCGACCGAGTGGCTTCTCGGGACCCCCCCCCTCACCAAAAGCAGGTTGGGAAAGCTCCGCGGGGGCCGGGAGAAAAGTTTGGGGGAGGGAAAGGAAAGGCGGGGGGGGGGGGAAGGGAAAAACGGGGCTCCGCACGTAACACCGGGCAGCTCGAACCACGCAAGACGGCGAAGGCTTCGCCCCCCCTCCCCAAAGAAGGAAGCCCCCCCCCCGGCGCGGTTCTCGGCCCCGCTGCTCTACCGGCCCCATCGCTCCCAGCCACGGACCAAAAGGGGAAGGGGGGGGAGGGGGAGCCGAAAGGCATCCGGCTGAGCTGGCAGCTGCAAAGGAGGCTGGCTGGGGAGGATGGGTCTGCCCGCACAGCTGGGGAGGATGGGTGTCCAGGTGAGCTGGGGAGGATGGGTCTGCCCGCACAGCTGGGGAGGCTGGGTGTCCAGGTGAGCTGGGGAGGATGGGACTCCCGGTCAGCTGGGGAGGCTGGGTGTCCAGGTGAGCTGGGGAGGATGGGTCTGCCGGCAGTGGCGAGCGGGCCGAGCGAGCTGACCTGCTGGTATTGGGTGTCCTCGGGGCGGAATTCGTCGGGCGCGGCCTCCCAGCTCAGGCTGAAGTGCGGCAGGCGATGCAGGAGGTTGACCCACCAGGGCGGCGAGTAGCTCACCCCCGCCGCCGCCGCCGCCGCCATCCCCTCCCGGCTGGGCAGAGCGGCGCCCCTTTGCCCGCAGCTGGCAGCGCCGCTTCACGCCCGCCCGCCGCCGCCGCCGCTCTCTGCGCTTCCTCCGGCTGCTGCTCCGGCCATGCGCCCGGCTGCGCTCCGGCCGCCGCCCCGCATGGCCCGAGCGCCCCTCCGCCCCGGCCGGCCGGCGCTCTTTGTTCGCCCGGAGCCTCGCCTGCTCCGCCTCGGCCGACGCGCCGCCCCCGCCGCCTGGCACCGCCCGGGAAGCGGCAGGAGGAGGAGGAGGAGCCGGCCAGCCTGGCTCAGCCCAGCGGCGGCAGGCAGGCAGGCAGGGAGGGAGGGCTCCGGATGCCCCGATCCTCTGCCCCGCCTGCCTGGGCTCCCCGCTGGATCTGCGCCCGGGAGGGGGAAAAGGATGGCCGGGAAAGAACTGGGTGCCTTTGGGGGTGGGGGTCTCTTCGCGGCCCCCGCGGGGGCTTTGGTCCTCTCTTGGCACGGGTGCCCCAATGCCTTGCTGGACCTGGGCAGGAGGACGGTGGAGATGGTCTCTTAAGGTCCCTTCTTCTTCTTCTTCCCCTCCTCCCTCTTATGCTCAGTGCCCCCCCCCCTCCATGCCCGCCTGCCTAAGGTGGCCGATCTGTGCCAGCTACTAAACCTGGGCAGGAGGAGGAAGGAGATGATCTTGTAAGGTCTTCTCCTCTTCCTCCTTTTTCCTCCTCCTTCCTCCATCACCTCCCTTCCTATTAGTTCAATGTTTCGATGGGCCAGTAGAGCCCACTGATGCTTCCCCGGCATAAGGGGCCTGATATGTGCCAGCTACTAGACCCAGACAGGAGGCCCAATGAGATGCTCTCTTAAGGTCCCTTCTCCTCATCCTCTTCCCTCTTAAAGCTGAACGATTTGCTGGGGAATGTCAAAACCAGGTAACTCTCCAACCCAGAGCAATCTTGCAAGAGAATCCTTGAAGCTTTTAGTATCGGCCTTTCTGAAACGTGGCAGCTTTGACTTCAACTCCCAGAATTCCCAAGCCAGCATTGCTAGCCAGCCATGAAGGGGAAGAGCATCGCTTCCCCCCCAAATTCTACCGTAGAACTTGCATTCCTCTGATGAAACCGTCAAGGGCCAGCAAAACTGAGCAGTTCCAGGCAATGCAAGGGCTGTTCGCCCCTCTCTGAGGCCGTTGTGAGGCTCGCTCGGTGTAAAGGAGGAGCAAACATTACTCTCTCTCTTTTTTTGTCATTTGCAGTGATTTTCTACAACTTGGCTTCCTTCTCCTCTGGTACTAGGGCCCTAATTCTGTCTGGCTGCTTCGCTCCATTGCAAAAGGATGCTCTAATGCCCACCACAACCTTCCTTTCATACAAGCTCACATCAAGGCTGAACGTTACTCAGTTCTCCAAGCCTTAAGATGCGCTTCAGATACAGCCTTTCTTCGTTCCCTGGCTCGAATTAAACACTCATCACGTGGTGATCGTGGATCCGCTGCATATTCTCCGCGCCGCACAAAACTGGGCCTGGGCCAGCCCCATATTGGAATAATTAAGCACCAATCCCAGCTGGATGAAATTAAATCGCTCCCTTCCCCCTTTTCAGAAGGCAAGTGGAGCCTCTTAAAAATGGGGAAGAAGTTTGTTCTCATTCACTTCAAGACGGCACAAAGAAATGGAACATGATCATAAGTAGCCATATATATATATATATATTCTGAAGATGAAACTCAAATACTTTGGCCACCTAATGGGAAGGACTCACTGAAGAAGAGCCTAATGCTGGGAACAATTGAAGGCAAAAGAAGAAGGGGACGGCAGAGAAGGAGGTGGCCTGGATGGAGTCACTGGAGCAGTCGGCGTGAGATTAAATGGACTCCAGAGGATGGGAGAGGACAGGAAGGCCTGAAGGAACGTTAATCCAGGGGGTCGCGATAGGTCAGACACGACCTCGCAACTCACAACAACAAAGGAAGGCTGAGTGAGCGCCAAAGAATGGAGGCCTTTGAACTCTGGTGCTGGAGAAGACTCCTGCAAGTCCCTTGGACTGCAAGGCCATCTAACCGGTCAGTTCCAGAGGAGATCAACCCTGTCTGCTCTTGAGAAGGCCAGATCCTGAATCAAATCCTTTGGCCATCTAATGAGAAGGTAGGACTCCCTGGAGAAGAGCCTAATGCTGGAAACGATGGAGGGCAAAAGAAGAAGGGGATGGCAGAGAACGAGGTGGCTGGATGGAGTCACTGAAGCAGTTGGTGTGAGCTTAAATGGACTCCAGAGGATGGTAGAGGACAGGAAGGCCTGGGGTCGCGATGGGTCGGACACGATTTCGACTTCCCGACTAACAACAACAAATATATATACAGTGGATTTATTGCCGTGCCTCGTGCGAAGATTAGCTTACAGATGCGGAGAGGATGGGGAACATTTGTGCAAATGGTTTGCATTAGGGAAGGAATGCGGCCCGATGCTTTCAAGGAGGCCCCACCACCCCACCCTGCTTTAATGCAAAAGCCCATCAGGTGGATAATATGCCATTTGTTCCACCTCTTCGTGATCACCTGTTTAAGACCTTTTGGGTAATGATGACTGAAATACAGTGTTGAGGAAAGGGTGGGTGTTTATATTTTGGATGGTTTCGCCTGAGAATAGAGCAGCACTGGGAAAGCCGATTTAACCGGGGTGTGTGTGTGTGTGTGTGTGTGGCATCCTCAAATCTTCTCCATCCCCAAATAAAGTCTGAGTGCAATTAAAACAAGTTTTTTTTAAAAGCAAGCCTGCCGACCCACACAGTTCATGTGCCAACTGTGGGGTTCGTTTGTTTTTTAAGCTCTTCCGAACGAGGATCCTTTCCTCCCCACATCCTTTTTCTCGCTTTCCTGGGCTTCCTTTCTCATCTCAAAGGGTTACAGCCACTGAGGAGGTCTTTGGGATGTGGGTTCAAAGATGCATTTTCCCTAATGTATTTGTATGCAAAAGGTTTAAATTTTTAAAGGCAGTTCTTTCCTAGGAGGGATAATCCGTTTGTTTAGGAAGCAATTCCTTCTCCTCCCTCCCTTCCTTCCTCCCTCTTTCTCTCTTTCCTTCCTTCTTTCCTTTTTCTTTCGTTCTTTCTTTTCTTTCCTCTTTCTTTCCCTCCCATCTTTCTTTCCTTTTCCTTTCTTTCCTCTCTCTCTCTCTCTCTTTCGCAACTGTGGGAGCCTGTTATGAATTTTGTAAGCCTGTCTCTATCCCCCTTTCCTGAGCATCAAAAAGGCAACGCCCTTATCAGAGTAGCACCAGCCCCCCCCCCCCTTCCCAAAGTCTAGGCCTTCACAGGAGATCAGCCTTGTGCCTCCAGATAAGCTTTGAAGCTCCTACTTCAGCTCAACATCTCCTCCCCCCCCTCCTTCCTCCTGCATCTCCTCCATTACATCATCGCAATGGCGGGTCATCAGTGCTAGAAGGGAGAGCGGTTTGCAGAGTGGAGGAGGAGGAGAAGGACTGTGGGGTCCTTGGTGCTCTCTGAACTTGGTTGTTTTCTTACAGACATTTCCTGACCCAACTAGGTAACATCATCAGTGCTAGAAGGAAATGGAGTTTATGGACAGGAGAAAGAGGATAGTGGGCTCCTTGGTGCTCTCTGAGCTTGGTTGTTTTCTTGTAGATGTTTCACGACGCAGCTAGGTAACATCATCAATGCTAGAAGAGTCTGGATCACAACAATTAGGGACCGCTGTTCCCTGCCTTGTCGCTCGCAAGCGGGCCAGCCTAAAACCGTGGTGAAAATGCAGATAAGAATATTTGTCCTGCTGGATGAAGGGACGAGCACGGCCTACAATCAAAGGCCAACCTTAAACTTCTCTGTTCCTGCCTTTTGAATAATGAAATTGTGCCCTGCAGCCAGAGGGCTTATCCTGGCCCGGGCCGGAGGTGAAGATCTTTCCATCTGCGAGATCGATTTGATCCTATTCCAAGGAAGCAGATGGTGAGCAATCCCTTAAGAATTATGGCTCACTCGCCTGGGCTGCTGTCTATAATTTTTGAGGCGCTTCCTATGCTGCTTTGCCTAATACCCTGCTCCACCCACACCTCCTGTTCCTTTGTTCCAGAAAGCAGCGTGGGAAAACGCAAAGAGGGGGTAACAAGACGCTCGGCGGCTGTTTGACGAAGCCGCCAACCTGTTTCATTTGGCAGGAATTGCCCAAGTGAAAACTTACTTATTGGAAAAGGCTTTTAAGGGAGGGGGAGGAGGAAATGCTGTGTTTTAAATGTGCACCTTGCTTCCTTTGACCTTGGCTGGCTCCATCACAACCAGCCTCTTGCGATGCTACAGGGGACCAACAAATGCCTTGAAGAGTCTGAAGGCTCAACAACTTCATCCTTGTCTTCGCAACTTTTCTGGCCGTTGGCGGTGACGATTTGCAATTCTGGGGTCCATCAATCCCTACACATCCACAGGACACCAGAATGAAGAAAGCAACTGTCAGCCCTGGAGGCCCTCTTTTTCTTTGGATCTTCAGGGCTGCCACACTTGGCGCTGCTTCTTCCCAAATCGGGCTGTTCATTGTGCCAGCATTTTGTGAATTTGGCTCTTCGGTTGTTGGAAGTAATTCTCTAAAAGCAGTGAGTGAGATGGAACCCTTCAAGAGCCTGAAAAATGATGTCTGCTTTTAATTAGAACCTGAGATGCTTTGTTTATGTCGTTGTAAACTGAGGAAGGAAGGAAGGAAGGAAGGAAGGAAGGAAGGAAGGAAGGAAGGAAGGAAGGAAGGAAGGAAGGAAGGAGAGAGAAGACAGAGAAAGAAGGGGAAGGCAGGCAAGGAGGGAGGGAGGAAAGGAAGGAAGATGGAGAAGACAGAGAAAGAAGGGGAAGGCAGGCAAGGAGGGGGAAGGAAGGAAGGAAGGAAGGAAGGAAGGAGAAGACAAAGAAGCGGAAGACAGACAAGGGAGGGAGGGAGAGGGGAAGAAGGAAAGAAGGGGAAGGCAGGCGAGGGAGGGAGGAGAAGGGAAGAAGTAAGTAAGTTAGGAAGGAAGGAAGATGGAGAAGACAGAAAGAAGGGGAAGGCAGGCAAGGAAGGAGGGAGGGAGGAAAGGAAGAAAGGAAGATAGAGAAAGAAGGAAGGCAGGCAAGGGAGGGAGAAGGGAAGAAGGAAGGTAGATAGATAGATAGATGGAGAAGACAGAGAAAGAAGGGAAGGCAGGCGAGGGAGGGAGGAAAGGAAGGAAGATGGAGAAAACAGAGAAAGAAGGAAAGCAGGCAAGGAAGGGGGGAGGGAAGGACAGAGGGAAGGCAATTGCTAGCTTAAAAAACAAATCCAATTTTTCCCACTGGTGTCAAATCAGAAAGTCAGTCCTTGGCCTTAACTGGGTTTAGGGCTTTGACAACAGGAAGTCAGCAAGAGGTCAACAGACCAGATGTCTTCAACTCTGATTTTGGCACTGCTCCTCTGTTTTGGTGAAAATGCAAAGGAGTTGCAAACCTTGAGCTGTGCGGTCTCACGCAAAGTACCCTTTGGCTTCCTCTACCCATCATCTCTACCTTTTCTCTCCTCCCTCCCCTGTTGTGCAAAGCAATGTTGCAGTTGCTGGGCTGATAGCAGGTAAGATCCCAACTCTCCCGTTTCTTTAAGACCAGGTCCATCATCTTCATCACTGTTTTCTCCACCAAAACCAACCTCTTCCAATGATGAGTGTCCTCAAAACTCATTGTCTACAAGATTGTAGCTCGCTGAGCTTCCAAGGTAGGCCATCGCTTCACACCTGGAATCCAGAATGCAACTTCTACCTTGCCGTTCTGTTCTTCCATCACAAAGCATCGAAGAGCCACTCACCGCTGACTACGAATGGCTTACATAAATTCAGATGTCTGGCTGCTTAGGAAGGAAACCCAACCTTGCTCTTTCTTGAAACACAAGTTCAAGCTTGATTTGATTTGATTTATTTTGTTGAGTACATATTAGATAATATATATAAACATGAATTGAATTCATAAAATGAATATAATTAAAGGGAACATTACGACAGGGACGGTAAGCACACTGGTGCGCTTATGCACGCCCCTTACAGACCTCTTAGGAATGGAGTGAGGTCAACAGTAGACAGCCTTAAGGTTGAAGTTTCTGCTTTTCCTCCTCTTTGCGTTGAAGGCTTTGTGTCTTCGCGGACTTGGCTCAACCAAGGACAATGAAAGACCTTGCGTTGTTCAAAAGAACTTGTCGAGTGCCCAGCGTGCTTTTTTTGTGGTTTCTCCTGATGTGCATCCCAGTCCATTATTTTGGAAAAATGGGGCTAATTTCATTAAATAAGCAGCCTTGAGAGCCATCCCCAAGCCACAGAAGCGCGTTTCACAAGGGGTGTGAAACAGAACTGGCTCTCTGCACAGCCAGACCTCCCAACAGGCAGCATTGTTCCCTGCCAAAGAAGTGATGTAACACGTGGCTGTCACTCTGGATGGCAGAAGCCAAACTAGAACCAAGCCAGTTCTTTGGTTGGGTTGAGGAGGTTGATGTAGACTTCCTTTCTCAAGAATCCCTCTAGATCAGGGGTCTGCAACCTTTAAATACTCAAAGAGCCATGGGGATCCGTTTCCCACAGAAAACACCGGGAGCCACAAAACCTGGGTGGGCGTAGCCAACTCGATGTCACTCACTTCCACCAGTCACATGACTTCCCCCCAGCCACGCCTACCCAGCTGGTCATTAGGGCAGAGAACCAGTTGTTAAAAAACACCAGGGACCTTTGACACATCTCTCTCTCCCCTCCCTCTTCCCCTCTCCTCTCTCTGTATCTCTATCTCCCCCACTCTGTCTTTGCTCTGGCTGCTTCTCCACCCACCCGGCCGTCGCCCTTACCTTCTCAGGCCAGGCCAGGTGAGGAGTGACTGAGTGGGGAGGGCCAGCCAGTGGTGGGATCACCTGACAGGGAGCCATAGCAGAGGGCCCAAAGAGCCGCATGCAGCTCCGGAGCCACAGGTTGCCGACCCCTAGGTGAACGAATGCTCTATCCTGCCGGAAACGCAGCTCTCTCTTCCTTGCCTCCTGTTCGTTAAGAGCTTTCTTACGAAGTGTTGCTGTTGTGAGAAAGAGGATCTGGGGCCATCAAATGACTCATCCTGGTTAGCTTTCCACCACCCGCTTCCCCCAGAGGATTCAAGTCTGGGAAATATTTTGCTCCTGTCTTGGCTTGACTGATCTAATGAAGTCCGAGAATTCCCCAGCTCTGCTAAGACAGGCTTCTTGGAGGTTAATTACAGCTCGCTTATCCTGTCTCCAAATTAATAAGATACCAGCTGGGCCAATGTCGTTAGCAAATGATCCATGGACAGTTTCGTCCGGGGGAAAACCGAGGGGTTTAGACAGCACTCCGCGGTTCCCTTTGGTTAGGACGATAACCGTGCCAATAGAAAAAGCAGCTGGATTTCATCTGCCGGGCTCGGCAAATGGTTGAAACCGCTCTGCCTCCTCCTCCTCCGTTGACTCCGCTCTGGATGATTTCCAGCATCTGCCTCTCTGGGAACCCTATCTGAACCACAGAACTAGAAGGGACCTCGGAGGTCATCTAGCCGAATCCCCTGACCTAGCAGGAGAGCCTGTAACGTTTCCGATTAACAAAATCACCAGAGCTGGAAGGGACCTTGGAGGCCATCTAGTCCAACCCCCCGTTCAAATAGGAGACCGTTACAGAATCACAGTATCTGGGAGGCTTCCGCAGTTGGATTCAGTAGGACTCATCTGGTGGGGCTAGTCCTTCTTCTTAGCTGCAGAGCCTAGCTAGCATGAAAGATGGTCAGCCAGAGATAAAGAACAGGTCCGGTTCTGGATATAGACAAGCATTCGGAGTCAGGAGAGAGAGACCCCGACATCTTTAGGCTGAATGAGGGGGGGAGAGACTGACTGGAAGCAACTTTCTTTGAAGACAGCTCCGTGCTCGGGGAAAAGCTCCGATGAGCACGTCCACCAACTGTGGACGTGAGATATTATCAAGCATTATCACAGGAGCTAGGAGGATAACCTTGGAGCGGTCTCTTCATCAATCCATCTTCTCTTTCGTAAACACTAGAAACACTTACTCAAGAAGGCGAATCAACGTGTCCTAGGATAATCTTGCAAGGATCCAATCTGGGTTGGTCACTGGGACCAGAGTTTTTAGTCTTCCGAGCTTTCGGAGCCCGTCCTCAGGGAACTTCTCTCTAGCAGAGTGTGTGCTGTCCTGCATGGAGTATTTATATGGTGCCTGTTGTGTGTGGCTTTTTAGTTGCTGATTGAGGTGTGTTGATGGCTGGCGATGAAGTCAATGGGTGTTGTTTCCTTGTGCTGCCAAGCTCTGGCCTCCTAAATATTTGGGGATGTATCAGCATTCCTGTTGATTGACAAGGGACCCATTTCCCACGCACCTGTCACTTCCCTGGCTGTTGTTGCACCTGCTCGTCCAAAAATCTTAGTAGCTGCAGAATTGAATGTATGTCCTTGTTCATTGCAACATGAGGAACACTGCGCAACCCAAGAGGCAAGCAACAAGCGCCGTTTGGACCACCTCCTGTGGACCTCATCCATCAACCCAAAAGCCACTGGAAGCCTCTACTGAAAAAAACTCCTTCTCCAAAACGGAAGCGGAGAGGCTGCCAATTCAAGTAGAATAATATTGATCCAGAGGTTTTTGCTGGGGTTGGTGCCCACCTTTAATGGGTCGAAATCCTGGCACAGAGCAATCTCCGGAGAGTACCATAAAAAGAACCACATTCATTGGAGGGGAGGGGGGGGGGGAGATGAGAGGTATGTAAATGCATCCAAGGTTGAAAAACAACATTTTAACTTCAGTCTCTAGCAAGAGGGAGACAGAGATTGCAGACTCCCCCCCCCCTTTCTGATTAAAACAATAACAACCACCAATTACGTGGAAAAAGCTAATGGCCAGACATGACTTAATTTCTTTTATGTTTTATTGCTTACAGAAAATCGTCCCCATCTTGGCGGACACAGCCTACCAAGCTTTGGCCTCTGACTTGGTTTCCAAAGACGTTGCGACTCGTAACAAGCTTGTGATGTGTTTTTCCAGCCAACAATAGTGACACACAATGGGCTTGTTCAGCATGTCGGTTTCTCTGACGCCACCGGAATGGGAGCAGAAGAGGAAGCCCTGAATATTTGGGGGCCATGAGGGGTGGGGGGAGGTGAGGAGGGGGATGAATGATGGAAGTTGGATGTCGGGGATACAGCTGGCAAACAGCAGCCGAATTCAACGCGGACTAAAAGAAAAAGAGATCTTTGATTTGAGTGACTTGCTTCTGATAACGTCACAGGTAGTCCTTGGCTTTCAACGAGTTGTTTAGTGACCATCCCAACGGCACTACTGACGACCATTTTTCAGGCTTACAACCGTTCGTAGCATCCTCGTGGTCATGTGATCCAAATTCAGACACTTGGCAACGGTCCAGTTCTGTTATTCTATATTCAATGGACTCATATTTATGACGGTTGCCAATGTCATGGGGTGGGGGTGGGGTCGTGTCCTCCCCTTTTGCGACCTGACCAGCAAAGATTCGCTCAACAACTGTGTTATGAACTTAACAATTGCAGGGATTCACTTAAGAACTATGGCACAAAAAGTCATAAGATGGGGCAAAAGGTCACAAGGTGGGGCTTAAAACCTGTCTTGCTTATCAACAGAAATTTGGAGCCCAGTTGTCGTCGTAAACCGAGGACTACCTGCACTGCTGGGGAATACATTGGTAAAGGAGGGTTGCCTCTGTAACCATCCAAATCACCAAGTGGACACGGGGACATTAGGGGTCCCTTACTTCTTTTGTTTTTCTGGCCAAACCAAGATGTCTTTGGTTCACAAACCGGGAGTGCCCCAGAGGACGTCACACAGAACTGCCGGAGCCGAAAGATGAGGTGGCCTTCATGGGAAGGAAGACATGACGGTGATGATCTCATCTGAGTCGTCTGACTCAGCCCCGGGGTGCTCAAGCTTTGAGGGGGAAGCTTGCCGCTGATGATGGGAGGTGGTAGCTGGAAAGGAAAAAGAAAGAAAGAAAGGAGAAGCAGAGCTGGTCGAAAGGAACAGAGACACGACGTCTTCAGGGGTGGGGATTGGGTAGGACGGCCATTTTTAGACCAAGAGATTCTCCGAGGAGTTTGGAGACTGATGGGTTTCACTAAACCATCATCTCTGGCTTCTCTGCTACTGGGTTTCTTGTTCTCAGATGGGAAACGTTACTTAGGACAAATGAGGAAACCAGGTAAAGCCAATTATGACTAGCCTGCTGGGTTAATTCACAGGCCACTTTCCTGCCTGAATAAAAGGCCTTGTCTACTGGAGATCGTAAGGTCGGCAGTTCAGCGGTTCGAATCCCTAGTGCTGCGTAATGGAGTGAGCTCCCGTGACTTGTCCCAGCTTCTGTCAACCTAGCGGTTTGAAAGCAGGTAAACAAATGCAAGTAGAAAAATAGGGACCACCTTTGGTGGGAAGGTAACAGCTTTCTGTGTGCCTTTAGCTTTGAGTCATGCCGGCCACATAACCACGGAGACGTCTTTGGACAGCGCTGGTTCTTCGACTTTGAAATGGAGATGAGCACCGCCCCCTAGAGTTGGGAACGACTAGCACCTATGTGCCAGGGGAACCTTTACCTTTACCTTACCGGAGTTGACATCTTCAGAGATGGGTCTCAACTTATTTCCTAGGGGAGAAATCTATTTCCCCAGCTGGAAACAAGATTAGGAGATGCCACCCAGTGGGGTTTGAATTGTAATCATGTCAGGATCTACTGTTTTCCTTAACTTGCCCTTCACCCATCCAATAGTTTGTCCTTCCTCCTTTCCTTTTTCTAATGCTTTTACTTTATTTTGGCAACATTAAGCTGGGCGGACTTCAATTCCCAGAATGCTCCAGCCAGCTAGGGATTCTAGGAGTTGACGTCCGCCCAGTTTAATGTTGCCAAAATTGAGAAATACCGCTCAAATCTGGAGCTTCAAAGGGAAGATCTGGTTCTGCACTGCCCTCCACAAGACAAACAAGCAAGAGAGGCTGAACCCCCCCCCCCCCCCCACACACACACAGAGGTTTCAAATGAGATCAGTTTTGTACCCAAGATCAAAGGGATAAAGCTCGCCCTTGTGAAATCAAGCAAATGTGTTAAAAAAAAAAAGGTTAAGGAGAAGCCAGTGAAATTACCAGAATCTGAAGTGAAGAGCAGAGGGGAGAATTTGAATAGCGACCAGCCCACCTTTTCTTCCTCCGCTTTCTCCCTCCCGGAGCAGGAGGGGAGAGGCCTGCAAAAGATAAGTGGTGGGGGGCAAGAGTCATAAAAGCTCGGATTCCAAAGTGGTGAGTCAGAGAGAGAGAGATCCATCCAACCCTTCACGAAGATCTGCATAAGAATTCTTGCCAGACTGCAGGGCTCAAGGTCGAGCAAGCTCCTTTTGACCTCAGATTAGCTTCTGTGTGCAAAACATATAATGGAAGGGATGGTCCCCGGGAAGGGGAGGGGGCAGTACTTTACTGATGGTGGGGAAGGGAGGAGAAGAGCAAATCCATTTGCTGCCCTACAGAAATTGCACCCTAATTGAAATCCTCAAATCTGTGCTAAGGGAGAATGCTCAGCCGGGGGAAAAAGGCTAACCTTACGCATCTCCAGCATCCAGCCCTCTCAATTCCTGGCCAATAGATGGGGAAGAAATGGGAGGCAGGGACAGATTTTATTTTCCTGGCCTCCAAGATCACTGCAGATGGCGACTGCAGCCAAGAAAATAAAAGACGCTTGCTCCTGGTGAGGAAAGCCGTGGCAAATCTAGACAACATACTTAAAAGCAGAGACCTCACCCTGCCAACAAAAGCGTGTATAGTCAAGGAGATGGTTTTCCCAGTTGCAATGTATGGCTGTGAAAGTTGGACCTTAAGGAAGGCTGAGTGCCAAAGAATGGAGGCCTTTGAACTCTGGTCCTGGAGAAGACTCCTGCAAGTCCCTTGGACTGCAAGGTGATCCAACCGGTCAGTCCTAGAGTAGATCAACCCTGACTGCTCTTTAAAAGGCCAGATCCTGAAGAGGAAACTCAAATACTTTGGCCACCTAATGAGAAGGAAGGACTCCCTGGAGAAGAGCCTAATGCTGGGGAAAGACTGAGGGCAAAAGAAGAAGGGGACGCCAGAGAATGAGGTGGCTGGATGGAGACACTGAAACAGTTGGCGTGAATTTAAATGGACTCCAGAGGATGGCAGAGGACAGGAAGGCCTGGAGGAACGTTGTCCGTGGGGTCGCAAAGGATTGGACATGACTTTGCAACTAACAACAATGAATCTTCACCATTCATTGGCCTCACCATTCATTGGCCTGATGGTAGAGGACAGGAAGGCCTCACCTTCTCCACCAAGGAGGTGAGGCCTTCAGGCCTGGCTTGGGATGCCAATGTAGGCAGCATCCCAATCAGGGGTGGGGAACAATGGCCCTTGTATGACTTGTGGACTTCAACTCCCAGAATTCCTGAGCCAGCAAGTCATAAAGGGGCCATCATTCCCCCCCACCCCGCCCCACTGCCTCTGATCCAAATCCAGACACTTGCTCCGAGCCTTCCGTTCTGCAGAGCTGAGCCGGCTGTGGGTATGTAGGTTTGTGTAGCAGCAACAGCTGGCGAGCTACTCAGCCTGGAGGGGTTGGGTGGAGGAATGTCTTTTGGCTGAAATGATTTGGATTCCACGTCTCTCGGTATATAAGGGATGCAGACCAACTGCGGGTAGATAGATGTCCGACCTTCGCAACTTTTAAGACTTGTGGATTTCTTCTCCGGTAACCTTATATTGCTAACTAGGGCATACAAAACCTTTGCCAGACCAATCCTCGAATACAGCTCGTCTGTCTGGAATCCACACTGTATATCGGACATTGATACGATTGAGCGGGTCCAGAGATATTTCACGAGAAGAGTCCTCCACTCCTCTGCTCGCAACAGAATCCCTTATGCCACTAGGCTTGAAATTTTGGGCTTGGACAACCTTGAACTTTGCCGTCTACGGTCTGATCTAAGCATAGTGCATAAAATTATCTGCTACAACGTCCTACCTGTCAATGACTACTTCAGTTTCAACCGCAATAATACACGGGCAAACAATAGATACAAACTCAAGGTAAACCGCTCCAAACTCGATGGCAGAAAATACGACGTCAGCAATAGAACGGTCAATTCCTGGAATGCTCTACCTGACTCCGTTGTTATTTCCACAAACCCCCATAGCTTTAACCTTAAGCTGATTCCCGTGGACCTCACCCCATTCCTAAGAGGTCCGTAAAGGGGGCATACATAAGCGCCCCAGCGTGACTGCTGTAAGAGCTTCATCACTGGAAGCTTTCAAGAAGTGACTGGGCTACCATCTGTCAGAAATGGTGTAGGGTCTCCTACTTGGGTGGGGGGTTGGAGTAGATGATCTCCAAGGTCCCTTCCAACTCTGTTATTCTGTTCTGTTCTGTCCCTGTCCTACTGTCCCCATTTATTTGTACTCATTTCATGTGTTCATGTCCAAGTTTATACTTATACCTGTTATCTCGTACATGTTTGACAAACTGAATAAGTAAATAAAAGTGGCCTCAATGGCTCTCTAAAAGGATACAAATAACCAGCTGTCTGCAAGGAATATAAATCATTCCATTCCCCTCCCATCTGGTCAGAGCTGAAGAAGTTTCTTGGACAAGGAGTGTTCAAAGAAAAAAACCGGAATGTCCGCTTGCCTTTGAGGCAACCATGACCGGGATGACTTGAGAATCTCTAGAGACATTCAGCCTCAAGGAAAGCTGGTCGCTGGACCACTCAGCTTATGAAGGCCATGATAAAAACCACCAGTTTCCCACCTACCGTTCCTCGAGGGGTGCTTCTGTGTCGTGAGCCCTGAATGCAGACCGAACGAGGCTCGCGGCTGTCTTCTCTTCCTCCTCTTCCCTCCCTGCTTCGCAACCAACAACTCCAGGCAAAGGACACAGCCTGGCAGATGAATCTGGAGCCTAGTGGTGGGACAAGCAGGAATCAGGATCTGAATTTAAAGAGGGAAGCTAGGGTGTGCTTCTGTGTGCTCAGTTGTAAACGTTCCTTAGCCTTCCGCAGAGAGACACAACTGACGCACCGGCAATCTGGCGCAGGGTTTGAGTTTTGCAAAAGTCATTATAATAATGTGAAACTGCCGTGATTCAGGAACTGGGTCTACAGAGAGTCCTCAGTTAATGACAGTAAATGGGACCAGAGTTCCATCGCAAAGCGGTGGGATTGTACAACACACCACGTGGCCTGGCCACTTAGCAGCAGCATTTCTGACAGTCCTGATTTATTGTCGTTAAGGGATGACTGCATAGGTCAGCAACCCTGGAGTTGAAGTCCACATTAGATTAAAGATGCTAAGATTGAATTTGTAGGAGTTCACAGAACCTGGGAGGTGGAGTTAAAAGAGGGATCGGCCTAGAATCCCTACATAGCCACAAACAACTACTGTATTTTCCTGCGTATAAGACTACTTTCTAACACACAAAAATCTTCTCAAAAGTCGGGGGGTCGTCTTATACGCCGGGTCTCATTCTCCTGTAACCAGGCAGAGCAGCCCATAAGGCTCTGACGAGCCTTAAATGGCTCTGAGGAGGGTCGTCTTATACGCCCAGTTGTCTTATATGCCGGAAAATATGGTAAGTCCAGACTCCCTTGAATGCCACTGACTGTTCTCTAACTCCTAGCAGGTGCTAACCGTGAGTTGAGAAGATTCTTGTACACAGGCATCATCATCTTTTAACAACCCCATAATCCCTGGCGGGGTGGAGTCTGGGCCCCTGAATGGAGCCGAGTGTTTCCTGGCCGGATGCCTTCCTGTCATCAATGCGAAGCTATATTCAGCAGATATATTTGTTATCATTTTTTTAAAAAAAATTATTTGTTCAACTTGTATGCCGCCTTTCTCCGAAGACTCAAGGCGGCTTACAATGCATTTAAAAACCATATATAAAACCATTAAAAATTAAAACATTAAAAACAATTAAAACCCATTCACACCATTCATGGACTGATCTCGCCGGATCGCAAGAGCGAGATCAACGGCCTCAGGCCTGCCGGAAAAGCCAGGTCTTCACCGCTTTTCGGAAGGCCAATAGGGTGGGGATGGTCCGGATCTCAGGAGGTAACTGGTTCCAGAAAGCTGGGACAGCCACAGAGAAGGCCCTCCCCCGCGGACCCACCAGCCGGCATTGTTTAGCTGACGGGACCCGGAGGAGACCAACTCTGTGGGATCATGCCCAGAGAGAGAAATATCTGCCTCTACCTAGGATCTTGTACACAGACATGAATGACAATAAATCAGTTAAACTGGACCTTCACAAGTGGACCTGATCTTTCATGACTGATAGAACCAGAGTGACACTGGATTAAGAAAGAGAGAAGAGGGGAAAGAAATTGGTAGGCAGGCTAAGCGCCAGTTCAGAGACTCTGGAGTTTTGCTACAGCATTGAAGAGACTTCTTCCCATTCACAAAGTGAGATGGGGGTGAGCAAGACCAGGCATCTCCCAGCCAAGATCCTAACAATAACATTTTTGGCCATCAATGATCTCCATCATGCCACGTTTCTCCCTGACCCTGCTTAATTGCCAGGAGGCCGAACATCACTCCCCACCAGGAGAATATCAGAAGTTTCTCATCTCTTTGACACCGCGTAATTGTAGAACTCAATCCTTGGCTGCAGTTAGATCTTCAGAGGGAAACAGTCAAGAAACTATTAAGATCCACAGCCAGATAAGAGCCTAAACCTTTCTGGGGCTTGTCGACAGAAGCCAGATTTGTCAATATGAGACAACTGCAGCTCACCAAGCGAATTAAATGGTTGGAAGAGGATCTTGTTTTCACCTGATCTGGAGGCTCCGTCACATCAATCCCAGCCTGCCTACAGGTTGGTTCTTGGTTTCTTTCCAGCTCTCTCAACTTCTCTTTCAGCTGCCGGATTTCTGCCCTGCAGAAAGATGACATGGATCATTCGCACAGCCAGGCTTTACTACAGATGAATGAAATCCTGGTCATGATCTTCCCTTTTCCAGGCTGGGCAATGTATTCACTTTTGACTGGCGGAAAGAGAAGGCGGGGGGGCAGGGGAAAGAAAAGTTGGATGGTTTCTCCCCCAAATCTGCAATAGGTGGGATCTGGGCTCTGTTGGCTGAGCCCCAGGAACTTAACTCTTTAACTGCCAGCTGATTCTGAAGGACGAGAATATGGTCTCTCAGCCCCGCCACGGTCTTGCCGTGAACTTCATACATTTCTGGGAGATCGGATTCCTTAGCAACCGAGGGATCCACTTCTCCAGAAGCTGTGGGGGACAGCAACGGCGCCCTGCTGGCCTCTGAAGGCCGCAACCCATCCTCCATTTCCTGGAGAGGAAAAAAGAAAAATATGGAACACTGATCCACTGGGAACGTTTTCTCCCCCTGCAAGTTACCTCCTTCTGCACTTATCTAATGAGCTAGAAGCTCCAGAAAAATGAAACTTGCTTTAATGACAAGCAGTTCAGCTGTGTGGGGGAGGGGGAGCCTTTTATAATATGCAGCCTTTCCGATCTTTTACCCACCACTGGGGATGCTGGGGATTGTAGTCCAAAGAGGCGAAGGGGGACAGATTGCAAAAGGAAAACTAGCAGAGTCATTGGTAGCTGCTTGCTTTAGAGTTGGATCCCTTTCTGGAGTTGGGAACAAGCTGGTGATGGAACCGGCATGAAATTTCTCCGTTCAGGTGCCCCGCCCCACGCCCCAAAACCAATCCTGGTCAGCAGCTTCTAACCTCTGTCTGTAATTCACAGGCAAACCATGATCCAGGCTATCTCGCGAAAGATGGCTAGGTAAGCTAATGTAAGCTAGGTAAGCTAATGCTGGACCCTGAAACTGACAAATATCATGCTGCATTTAAGATACTGAAGTCCCAGACCTCTGATTCTTCATCAAAGCTTGTGCAAGTGTCCCGCTGAACATGGTTAGCAGCCAACTTACTGCGGAATAACTCACACTTAGTTTTTCCCCAGCAGAAATCTGTTGGAGCAGTTTCTGCCTCTGGCGAGCAAGATAACCTGAGGAAAAGGAATAAAGTTTTCAAAATGGGAGAGAAAACAAAGGCTCATCAGCCATCAGAAGGGTGCTGGTTATAAAAGCTAGAAGTGCATATTCCCTTGCTAGAATTTGATCATCTGTCAGGGTTCCATCGTTCAAGGGCCTCTGATGGCCACGAGGATGAGAGCAGGGCGAGAGAACGAGGGAGGGATAGGAAGGAGGTCTATCATTGTCTTTTAATGTCTCCATAATCCTTTGGGGGGGGGGGAGAGTCTGGGCAATTGAATAGAGCTAGCAGAGCGTTTTACTGGCCAGATGCTCTTCCTGTCGCCAATGCGGAGTTATATTCAGCAGATAAATTCTCATAGTGCCCAGAGAGAGAAATATCTGTCTCTACCTAGGATCGAACTCACAGCCTCCTGATTGCGAGGCGAGAGCTCCACCTCTAGGCCACCGCATCACTCGATAGGAAGAAGGTCTATAAATGAGAAATTTTCAAAGAGTCCCTTAACAGCTATTGGAAGAGGGAAGTACTGCCTTGCTTCCTTGGTAGCAAGGAAGTTTTTCACCGTGCTTTTTGAGAGAGCAAGGGCAGATAAGCGGCCGCACACGGGACTCTCTTCGTAAGACAAACCCCCGATGCTTCCTGGGTGCTGCAGGGATTCCCAACTTTTAGTTCCCGCCAACATTTTTGACTTTTTGAGTGTTCATCCACGCCAGAGGTAGTATTCAGCCAGTTTGCACCGGTTTGCGTGAACCATTGGTGAAAATTTGGCCAAGGTCAAACTGGTAGCGATAGCTGGCTGGCCACACCTCCGAACCGGTCCTCCCGTCACTGCTTGCTCGCCCCGCCCTCCATCTTCATTGCCATGTTCTTTGCGCATGCGCATCCCATTGCCTTGCAAGTCCAGTGGGATGCGCATGCGCAAAGAACATGGTGGCAACAACAGTAGCTTTTTCCACGGCCTCCGGTACTTTTCAGCGGCCTGCGGCCAGCCACCATCTCTTTGAAAGCTGCTTTCCAGGAGCAGCGGCTAGCTGGGGGCCATCGAAAACTCTGGTCAGCTTGCCTTCTGGACTCTGGATCAGCCGCCACAGAAGGTAAGCAGCCCGAACAAAGAGGCGG
>CM075973.1:2979732-3104732 GCA_038048745.1 Coluber constrictor foxii
GGGATTGTTTTGAGATTTTGTAAACAGAGGGAGTGGCGGGGGGGGGGGGGGGAAGGAGGCAAAACACCACCTTTGGGATGGTAAATTCAATTTTGTCATCCCCATTTAGGTTCGAATGAGACATTACAAACTTCAGGAAGCTATTACTTTGTCCTGCGCAGGACACGGAATTATCTAGGGCCGTGATGGCGAATTCTATGGCACGACGTGCCACAGGTGGCACACGGAGTCACATCTGTGGGCACGGTGAGCGTTGCCCTAGCCAATTTTTGGGCCTTCTGGATCCACTGGAAGTCAGGAAACGGGCCAATTTCTGGCCTCCGGGTGGGGGGGAAGGCCGTTTTCATCCTCCCCAGGCTCCTAGAAAGGCTCTGGAGCCTGGGGAGGGTGAAAACAGGCCTTCCGGTCTCACCCAGAAGTCAGGGAAGAGGTTATTTCAGGCCTCCGAGAGCCATTGCGTGCCAATAGCAGGGGGAACGTGGGGGGGGGGGGGGGTCATACTCACATGCAGGGGTGGGTGGGCGGGGTACATTGAATTATGAGTGTGGGTTTGCATGCACACGACCCCCCCTGAGCTCCCCCCACTTTTGGCAATGGCAATAAGGTTAGCTATCACTGATCTAGGGGTTGCTTAGAGCTGACAGCTCATAATCAAATCAATCATCCAGGCAGCTTTTATTCTAAACTGAGACGGGGGTGGGTGGGGGAATATATATATTCCTTTACTGTTTTTTTTTAAGGTAAAAGACAGCTTCTTATGAGAATTACAAAAACGGAGTCTGCTCAATCAGCTAAACAAAGAGAACGACACTTAGCCAAGGACCTTTTTTTTTTTTTAAAAAAAAGTTTACATTTTCTCTTCCTGCACAGAAATTAGTGAAGAATAGAAACTAGCCAGCAAAAAGTTAAGCACAGGGAGAAAGCCCCAAAGTAATACACGTACTTCCGTTGTACAACTTTTGAGTGCGTCAGCAGGTTCTGGAGGCGCCGGATCTGAAATGGGGAGAGAATATTAACCAACTGAGGCGACGGACCCCCGAAAGGAGGCCGTTTCATAAAGACGCAAAATGGGTAGTTAAAGAACAAATTATATTTAAAGGCAAATCCTTCTGGGTTTGGGCTGTGGCAGATGATCGTGAGCAAAGGTGCTTCTCCATTTGCCCCCCCCCCCAAATGCATCAGAGGAACCAACAGGAGCGACAGAGAAAAGACACAAGAGAATATTTGGGTGACCGAAAGATGATCTTGCATGATCCAAAAGATAAAAACAAGGGTTCCTAGCAGTTTTTTTAAAAAAATTGATTTATATGCTGCCTTCTCCGGAGACTCAGGGCGGCTTACAATGTGTTAAAACAATAGCCTTCATACTTTTGTATATATATATATATATATACAAAGTCAGCTTAGCCTTCATACTTTTGTATATATATATATACAAAGTCAGCTTATTGCCCCCACAAACTGGGTCCTCAATTGACCTCCCTTAGAAAGGATGGAAGGGTGAGTCGACCTTCAGCCTGGGGAGATTCGAACTTACAGTAATTGCAGACAGCTGGATGTTAATTACGGTGCTTAGTCTACAAAGCTATCCAGGCTCTGCAGACTAAGTTGTAAAGACCAGTTGTAAACAGGGTTGGGGTTTTTTTTGAGAGATCCGTGGAGTTGATGTCTTGCTGGGAACAAAGCTCTGCTTGCAGAATCTGGTGGGTCAAATTAGGATCTGGAGGATACCTTTAGTGAGGTGGCTCACATTGGCAGCTCTGATTGCAGTATCAATTGGGTTAATAGCAGAATAACAAGAGTGGGAAGGACCTTGGAGATATTTCTGGTCCAACCCCCTGCTCAAGGCGGGAGTCCTTATACCGGGTGGTGGTGAACCTTTTCGGCACTCGCGCGTAAACAACAGCTCAACTTCCAGGTTACTAGCGAACATGCACGCCCGACGATCAGCCGGCCGGGACAGCTGATCGCCGTGCACGCCAGAAACCCGTAAGACAAACAGGCAAAGCTGCACGTGCCAGGCGACATGGCTTCGCGTGCCACTTTGGGCACATGTTTGCCATAGGTTCGCCATCACGGAAATTCTGGACAAATTCTCTACGATCAACCACATGTGGAATAAGCCAATCTCTGCATGAGCTAGGTGGGCACGAAAGAAGTCAGGGTTATTGACAGCCTCTGTTTTCTGGGGGGAGCTCATGGGCTTAGAGACCTACAGCCCACAGAACTGCAACAAGCAACGTTTAACCCAGGGGGTCCCCAAACATTTGCAGCTTTAAGACTTGTGGACTTCAGCTCCCAGAATTCTCCTCTGGTTTAATCTAATGTTTTAATGACGGTTCTCCTCTCTTCAAATCATTTTTCATACCTCTTGGTAGGGAAGTACGCAGAGCGATGGTCATTTCTTCCATGTCGGTATTCTTCACGTCTGCTTGGAGTTGACTTTGGGGGGGGGGGGGGGGAAACAAGACACAAAAGGAGAAGGATCGCACAGTCCAAAGAGACAGAGGTTAACCCTAAAGGTTTGTTAAGTATACGGATGGATCGCTATCAATGTTAAGTGACAACTGGATCCCACTCTCAGATCCTTACGGAGGGGAGACGGTATAAATCAAAAATAAATAACACATTGATTAGTTTTCCTATTCTGCCATCCCAGCCTCTGTTCAGTTTTGTGAGCACAGAAGAACCCTGTGGCCAGGAGTCCCACCGGCAAACAACCAAATGGTTGTTGGAAAACTTGGTCTTTTGCAAGAAGGAAGAGGAGGGCGGGGGGGGGGGGGGGGAGAAATATTTGACAGCTTCTCCATACTTAATGGCGTTGTCTTTCTCCTTGCACTGCTGTTCTAGCCTGAGAATCTTCTGCTTCAAACCATTTATTATCTATTCCAAGAGAGAGAGAGAGAGATGGAAAAAAGAAAAGGTTTCCTCTTTATTCGACTTTCCTGGTTCTGGAAACCTATAAATGCAGACAGAAAGAGACCCCCCACCCCCACCCGAAAAGGTGCATTTACCGAGTTGCTCTCATTTTCTGTTCTGTCCGTACCCAGCTCAATTCAGTATACTGAAAAGAAAAAGAACAGAAGAGCACGGAGCGCTCCTGATTAGTGAACTGGACAATGTGTGAGGAGGAAGGTTCATTCTCCGAGCTTGTGGGTCGGTTTCTGAATGTTTCATTACCAGGCTGGGTAACATCTTCAGGGGAATTTAGGGGATGTCAGGTTCGGTGTTCTGCTTATAAGGGCTTTGTGTGGTCAGGAGGTCTTGGGATGGGAAGGTCACCAGCGGTGAAATCCGGATGGATTTATCCGGCTCATGCGATCCCGGTAGGGCTGGGGGAGGGGGGGGACTTCGCCCCACCTCACCAGGACGTCATCACGTCCCATGTTTGACCCTCTATGCATGCACAGAAGAGGCGCGCACACTCATGTTTCCGATCCGGTAGCGAAGTTACAGTGTTTGCCCGAAAATAAGACCTTGTCTTATATTTTTTTAATCCGAAATAAGCGCTTCGCCTTATTTTCGGGAGGGTCTTATTATTTTGGGGCCTGTAGAGCAAGAAGCGGGCTCCTCTAGCCATCTTACCTGATTTCCATCTCTGCATTTAAATATTTTCGGGGAGGGCTTATTTTTTGGGGGAGGCTTAATTTTAGCACATGTGCTCAAAGCCCGATTGGCCTTATTATCAGGGGAGGTCTTATTTTGGGGGAAACAGGATAAGTGCATTTTACCCCTGAAGGTCTCACCAGGTGAGGGGTCAGGTCAGGTGTGTGATGGGTTACACCTGATCCATCACAAGACCCTCACCTGCCGTAACACCTCACTATATGTGACCTCCCCATCACAAAAACCCACTGACCACACAATAAAGCAGAAGAGCACTGACACTCACATCCTCTAAACTCTCCTGAAAGACGTTACCTAACCTGGTAATAAAAGGTTTGGAAACCAATCCACAAGGCTCGGAGACGAACCTTCGTCCTCATCCTCCCCCCGAGCCACAGAGATTCGCCACCATGGAGAAGGTGTGTTGCTGGGTTTTGCAAGCTGGCTGAATCAAGGCTAGCCGTGCCAGACTTCAGCCCCAGAAACTTAGAAAGCCCAAAGCAGCTGGCTCCCCTGCTCGGGGGGGTCAGAAGACCAAAGAGCCATCAAAAGAGACACTCTGCTTACCTTGAAGGGATCCAGAAGTTGCTCTATTTGTCTGTCCTTCCGGTTGTTGTCTTCTTCCACTCGCCGAAGTTTGGTTATCATCGATCCGCTTCACACTTCTGAGCTTGGATTGTCTACCACAGAAAGGGGTGGGGGGGTGGGGAGAGAAATCTTTCATGAATCCTTGAAAACAAGGGGATAGGAGAAAATTTATCCTACAAAGTGGCATCAGAGATTCTCTTATTTCTTCTACCTTCCCTGGAATCTTGTCTAGGACATCTTTAGGTCCTTAGCAGCTCCCCTTCCACCCTGTTGCTTTTAAACATTTCCCAGAAAGCAGGAAGACCAGGCTTCAAAGGGGAAAAGGCTATGGACTAAAATTCTCCCCAAAAGTTCATCTGTTCATTCCACAGAGGAGGAGGAGATATAAATGCTTGTTCTAACCTTTTTTAGCTCGATTATCTCATCATACATATCCTCCTTCTCCTTGTAGTCTGGAGTCCCAGGGATGTAGCCTAGAAAGAAACCCAGCCCCCAATAAAATATTTTAGAATTTAGAATAACAGAGTTGGAAGGGACCTTGGAGGTCTTCTAGTCCAACCTCTGCTTAGGCAGGAAACCCTCCACCCACTTAAGACAAATGGCTAAGCAACATCTTCTTAAAAACTTGCAGTGTTGGAGCATTCACAGCTTCTGGAGGTAAGTTGTTCCACTGATTAATTGTTCTAACAGTCAGGAAATTTCCCCTTAGTTCTAGGTTGTTTCTCTCCTTGATTAGTTTCCACCTGTTACTTCTTGTCCTGCCTTCAGGTGCTCTGCAGAATAGCTTGGCTCCCTCTTCTTTGGGGCAGCCCCTCAAATATTGGAGCACTGCTGCCAAGTCTCCCCAAATCCTTCTTTTCATTCAACTAGCCATACCCAGTTCCTGCAACCGTTCTTCATATGTTTTAGCCTCCAGTCCCCTAATAATCTTTGTTGCTCTTCTCTGCACTCTTTCTAGAGTCTCAACATGTTTTTTACATTTTAATACCATATAATTCTATCTGTTGCCAAGCTTTCACACGTTTATTCCTCGTTTTCTTTAAAGCTGCTGGAATCTATGACAGACTCAAAATTTTGGGATTGGTGTTGGTGCTAACTGAGGTTGAGACCATCATCCAGAAGTCTGAATGAAACCCAGAAGTGAAGTTTGTGATCTATGCTCAGAGATGCAAGCGAGTTTTTAATTTTTAATTTTACTTCTGAAAGGGAAGCAGCCCTTGCAAGAACCGAGGATGAGGGCAACTTTACATAGCACTATGACAAGAAGGCAGTGATACTATACATTTGTCATATCTGCTACAGGCAACATTTTTCAAAGGAGTTCTATGGCATTGTGCCCATTTTGCAGAAAGGGTGCTGAAGGCAGATTGAAAGAGAGGGGCTTGTTTTTTGTTTTTTTTTTAAATTTGATTTATATGCCGCCCTTCCCCAGAGACTCAGGGCGGCTTACAATGCGTTAAGCAACAGCCTTCATACTTTTGTATATTTTATACAAAGTCAGCTTATTGCCCCCACAAACTGGGTCCTCAATTTACCTACCTTAGAAAGGATGGAAGGCTGAGTCAACCTTGAGCCTGGGGAGATTCGAACTTACAGTAATTGCAGACAGCTGAATGTTAATAACTGTGAATGTGAATATTATGGTCGTGGGGTTATATAGTTTTTAGAATGTTTTTATGTATTTTAATGTATTTTAATGTATTTATTGTGATTTGTATTCATAACTGTTTTTGTAAGCCGCCCTGAGTCCTCGGGGAGAATGGCGGCATATAAATCACATAAATAAAATAAATAAATAAATAACAGGCATTAATCTGCTGAGCTATCTAGGCTCAGTGTTTAAGGTTGCAGACCCCTGGCCTAGAGTCTATTCAATCTGAATTAAATTAAACTCCTGGCAGTTTATGTGTCCCTATTTATTATTATGTCCCTGTGGATCTGAAGAAGAAGAAGAAAAAACCTTAAATGTTTCACAGAAGCAGGATGTTTACGAATGAGGGTGGAGGTTCATTCTCCAAGCTTTAGGGATTCCCCTAAATTCCACTGAAGATGTTACCTAGCCTGACAACAAAATGTTCAGAAAGCAACTCACAAGCTCCACCCTCATCCTCCACCCGAGCTGCAGATTATTTGCCACTTTTTTTCCTCCAATCTTCGTTTCCAAGCCTGAACTTTCCAAAGTGTGTGCCCAGCCTCCCTCGCCTCCTAGAGGCAGAGTTCCATGCCTCCAAACTCACCACGGCTGGCAGAGCGAGCGTGTTTCGGTTTCTTCATCCCTAAAGCCTCCTTGAGGTACTCAGGTGTGCTGCCGGCAAGAGGGGAGAAAGCAGTTCTGATGCCAATGTCGGACTTGGAGTGGCTCATCCAGGGACCTAGTGAAGAGGGGAATGGGGCTGTCAGCTGCCACCTCAATGATCGCTTGCATTTGGGTGCTATTTGCTGGCACTGTAAGCACTGTAAAGCAATATATTAGTACTTAGACTAATATATTGCTTATTATTCCTTCCTTCCTTCCTTCCTTCCTTCCTTCCTTCCTTCCTTCCTTCCTTCCTTCCTTCCTTCCTTCCTTCCTTCCTTCCTTCCTTCCTTCCTTCTTTCTTTCTTTCTTTCATTACTGGTTAGAATGCAGTATTGCAGGCTGACTCTGCCCACTGCCAGGAGTTTGATCCCGACCTACTCAAACTTGACTCAGCCTTCCATCCTTCCGAGGTCGGTAAAATGCGGACCCAGATTGTTGGGAGGGCAAGAGGCTGACTCTGTAAACCGCTTAGAGAGGGCTGGAAAGCCCTGTGAAGCGGTATATAAGTCTAAGTGCTATTGCTATTGATCCCAACAATCTGGGTTCTCGTTTTACCAAGCACAGAAGGGTGGAAGGCTGAATCAACCTTGAGCCGGTCGGGATCGAACTGCTGGCTGTGGGAATGCAGAGTCACCCTGCAATACTGCATTCTAAACACTGCGCCACCATGGCTCCTAAGGGAAGACAAAGCCATCATCCAGGCAAATGCATCTCCCCCCGTTGTGCAAATTCAGCTCCTGGCTACACGTTAACCAGACCTTTTCATCGGGATTTTAATCCCAGATCTACTGGGATCCGGAGTGCTCTGTTAAAGGAAGAGCCAAGATTTCATACCTTGCTTCAGAGACCCACGCCAATATTGCCTCGAGGCTTTCACTAAAGGGCTCTCAAAGCGTTTACCCTCTGCGCTTTTAAACGTCCGCAGAAAGCCAGTCCTTTTAGAATGGAGGCAGGTGTGAGAGGTAAATGAAGATCCTACAGGAAGGACAAAAGGAAAAAAAAAACCCCCAAGATTAAAAGTTTTTAAAAAGCAAGTAAGATGCTAACATTTTATTTTGTTGCAAGAGGAGCAGGCTCTTTAGGATCTCAGGGGGAAAAAGCAAAAAATAATTCATAATCGTGTGCATGCCTGTATAGAAAGCAGTGGTGAAATTCAAATTTTTTTACTAGCGGATCTGTGGGCATGGCTTGGTGGGCGTGGCAGGGGAAGGATACTGCAAAATCCCCATTCCCACCCCACTCCTGGGGGAACGATATTGTAAAATCTCCATTCCCGCCCCACTCTAAAGCCAACCAGAGGTGGTATTTGCCTGTTCTCTGAACTCCTCAACATTTCCGCTACCGCTTCTCCAGAACCTGTCAGAACCTGCTGGATTTCATCTGATAGAAAGTGCTGCCTAACACATAGCAGAGTGAGCCTTTCTTAATCAGGTAGCAAAAATGTGACATGTTTTTAAAAAGCTAGATAACACTTTCTGGAAGAAAGCATTGTACTTCTAGCAGCGAGTTCTATCTCTCAATCCCTTTCCATTAAAAAAAAAGGAGCTCGTATCACAAAAACTCACATATTTTTACTAAGACTAAGTTGTCTCAAAGGAAAGGACACCAGGTCAACCAATGTTGTGATGTGACACTTACTTGATTTTGTAGGCCTGTGAGACATTTTCTTCTTCAGTGTCTGTAAAACAAAACAAAACAAAACAAAACAAGACTTTGTGTTGTAATTTGTCATAGGGCATTTTTCTTGGTGAATTCCCTTGCTGGTTTTCCATTTTCTGAGCAGAATTCTCTTGCAATTACAGATTAATTGGAATCCGAAGGCTATGAGAACATCCAGGGTTTTAAGGCCACACTGATTCCTAAGTGTTCAAAAAGGCAGAAAAATGCTCAGAAGAGCTTGGAATCTGAAAGCAAACAGACATAGGAATCCATTGCAAACTTTTCTTTGTCTAGCTCGAGTATCATAGATAGGCTCCAAACAGTTTGCCGGTTTAATTTGAATTAACATGAAACACAGACCAGATTACTGTGGTTTGATTAACAGTTATTTTTTAGTGTGACCTCTGAATCCATCCAGGATCAAACGAGGCAATTGAAAGGTATCCAACCCAACTTACTGTTTCTGCATCAGAATCATAGGTCACAGGAAGAGAATTATCTTCTGCCTGTAAAGACATAATTATTACAAAATTTCATCCTGAAGCGTGGTATCTTTATGAGGTTGTCATTCACTGAGATGGAGCAGGGGCTCCATCAATAGGCTCAATTCTGACTGGCAGCTGCTTCTCTGAGGCTTTCTTACCCTTTTATCCTAGAACCTTTAGCCTGAGATGGCTGGAATATGACTAAATTAGAAATCTAAATTTCTCAGGAAGCTTAGAAAAAGACTAATCATCCATCCATCATCAGCCATCTGTGATGGTGGCTGGTTAGCTCAAGAGGCCAGTGACAGAATGCAGGTTACTGTCTGAAACAATAAGCTCTAGAACAACTAATGTATAGAGTCCTTAGTGCCCTCTAAGATTGGGGTTTTCTCACAGATGTTTCATTACACAATTAGGTAACCTCTTCTGTACTAGTACGGTAAGGAGTGGGGTTTGCTCTCTGTATATATACTAATGGCTTGCTCTGTCAGTATTGGCGGGAGGGTCCTTGGTTGGGCTGTTTACTACTTGGTTGTTGGATAGATAGATAGATAGATAGATAGATAGATAATAGATAAGATGATAGATAGATAGATAGATAGATAGATAATAGATAAGATGATAGATAGATAGATAGATAGATAGATAGATAATAGATAAGATGATAGATAGATAGATAGATAGATAGATAGATAGATAGATAGATAGAGATAATATAGATAAATAGGTAGGTAGGTAACTAGATTGATAGACAGACAGACGCTAGGTAGGTAGGTAGATAGATAGATACCTAGATAAAGATAGGTAGATGATGCAATGGATAGATAGATAATAGATAGATAGATACTGAGATAGATACCTAGATAGATGATAGCTAAAGATAGACAGATGATGTCATAGATACCTAGATAGATAAAGATAGATGATACTGTAGATAGATAGATAGATAGATAGATAGATAGATAGATAGATAGATAGATAGATAGATATACAGACAGAAAGACAGACAGATAATAGATGATGGCTATGTAGATAGGTAGGTAGGTAGATAGATAGATACATAGATGATAGCTAAAGATATAGATGATGTGATAGATAATAGAGAGATACCTAGACAGATACCTAGATAAAGATAGATGATACTGTAGATAGATGATAGATAGATAGATAGATAGATAGATAGATAGATAGATAGATAGATAGATAGATAGATAGATAGATAGATAGATGATAGATAGATAGATAGATAGATAGATAGATAGATAGATAGATAGATAGATAGATGGATGGGGTGAGTGGGTAGGTAGGTAGGTAGGGTAGGTGGGTAGCTCAGTGGTGATCTGTGGGCGCTGTCCTTGGTGCTGCTCTCTGAGCTTGATTGTTTTCTTGCAGACATTTCTTTACCCAACTAGATAGTACAATCAATGGTGGGAAAGGAGAGAGATTTGTAGAGTCGAGGAGGACGACCAGAATGATCCTTGCCAACGTTTCTTGACCCAACCAGGTAACATCCTCTGTGTTTCTGCTAAGGAGCAGCATTTGCATCGGAAGCCTCAGGAGAAGCAAGAGGAAGAAAAGCGGCATTTCTGCAGAGGATTTCCAACCCGGCTTTCCCGAGACCCAGAGGCGGGGGGGGGGAGGTTTGGGGGTTTGGAGAGTGGGGGGCAGCCCCAGATCTTCAGGAACCCGCCTGGGCAGCCCCGTATCGTGGGAATGGAAACAATACACGTGAATCTACGCGCAGTCCCCCCCGTCCGCCCCTACCCCAGCCCCGGCTTTGCGGGGGGGGGGGAGAAACCCTCCCCAATAACGTCCCGCTTCCCCCCCCCCACCAGTCCTTCCCTAAACCCACCCCCTCTCTCCCCGCGATTGGCTGGCTGGGGATGATGGGACCTGCAGTCCCCCCCCCCCCCGTCCTACCCCATCCCACTCCACCCCCGGCTTTGCAGTGGGGAGAAACACTCCCCAATAACGCCCCGCTTCTCCGCCCCCCCACCAGTCCTTCCCTGCACCCGCCCCCTCCCTCCCCGCGATTGGTTAGCTGGGGATGATGGGACCTGCAGTCCCCCCCTCGGTCCTACCCCACCCCACTCCACCCCCGGCTTTGCAGAGGGTGAGAAACCCGTCCGTCCCCCGTCCCCTGGCTGGGGATGATGGGACCTGCAGTCCCCCCTCGTCTTACCCCACCCCACCCCACCCCCGGCTTTGCAGGGGGGAGAATCCCTCCCCAATAACGCCCCCGCTTCCCCGCCCCCCCCAATCAGTCCTTCCCTGCACCCACCCCCTCCCTCCCCGCGATTGGCTGGCTGGGGATGATGGGACCTGCAGTCCCCCCCCCGTCCTACCCCACCCCACTCCACCCCCGGCTTTGCAGAGGGTGAGAAACCCGTCCGTCCCCCGGCTGGGGATGATGGGACCTGCAGTCCCCCCTCGTCTTACCCCACCCCACCCTACCCCCGGCTTTGCAGAGGGGAGAAACCCTCCCCAATAACGCCCCGCTTCCCCGCCCCCCCACCAGTCCTTCCCTGCACCCGCCCCCTCCCTCCCCGCGATTGGCTGGCTGGGGACGATGGGACCTGCAGTCCCCACCCACCACCCTTCCGGCCCTCACCGACTCCGCGGCTTCGCTGGGGCTCCGCGACATGCCGGCGGCGACGCGACGAGGGTCTCGGGCGGGAGAAGCCCCACCACAATCGCCTCCCCGCCCCCGCCCCGCCCCACCCCCTGGGCCCGCCTGAGAACTTCCGGCCGGTCTCCATGGCAACCGCCCCGGCAACCGCCAGCCGAGGACCCGGATGGACGCGCGAGCAAGCTGCGCCTGCGCAGAAGCGCTTCTGCGTTCGCTTGGGAAGGCCGCGGCCTTTTGATCCACCCCCCCACCTAGAAACCCCGGGCCCAATCCTCCCGTGATTCTCGGCTGTGGATGACGGGGAGGGGCGGGGGAGGGATCGGAGCCGAATGTGTCTACAATGTGTCCCGGCGGGAGGAAAAGCCGAATCCTGGCGCCGTCAGGGAGGGGCGAGCTTCCTTCGCCCTTCTGCGCATGCCCGGGCCAGGAGGGCGGGGTTGGGGTAGGGGGTTGGATGAGCCCGCGCCTGCGCAGAGAAGACGAGCCCCCTGTAGTTCGCAAGCACGAGTTTGCAGCGGGTTGGGTTGCACGATCTGCTCGCTCGCGCGCCTCGTTTTTCTTGCAAGCGGAGCCTTTTGCAGGGCTCCGGGCTCTTGCAGGAAGTTCTATCCCGTAAGAACCCTGTATTGGGGCCGGGGTCGCCTCTTCCCGCCCCTTCCCCAGCAATTCTGCTTGCATTGGGACCCCCAGCACCATTCAATCCCCTGCGCGAGAAAGACGGGGTGGCATTCAGACGATCGGGGCGGACGCGTGTCTGCACTAAACACGGGGTGTCAACGTAGCTTGCAGTGGGAGCTTTTAGTTTTTTTAAAAAAGTTTGTAAAAGTTCTCCCACCCGGGCAGCTACGGAGCCTCTGTATAAAACTGCGATTATTAAGCTTCGTTTTCTGGGGCTTCGCCTCCTTTTTTCTTTTGCAAGAACTCCTTGCTCCCCATGGATGCAAAATGTTCCCAGCTTTTGCCTTCCGTTTGCGCCGTCCTGGCCGACCCCGGGCATCCCGTGGCCGACGACACTTGTCTGGAAAAACTGCTGGACTGGTTTAAGGCTCTGGCCAGCGCTGGTGAGTTGGCACTTGGCTTTGCATTGGGGAAGGGAAAGGGGGGGTTTGCAAGGAAACCCCACCCTGGGATGCTGGAGGAGGGCAAGTGATGGAGACATTGCAAATAATTAGTTTCGGCATCAAGAGATCACTGCGTAGGTGTCATCTCCTTGGCTTGCTTGAGATTAAAAAGTTTTGGAATTGTTCCTTTAGCATCTTTCTTGTTGACTATCACTTTGTTGTTTGTTGGTTACTTTGTTTAGTATCCTATGACTCTCACTGGATGTTATGATTTGTGAGGATTGTATTTCATGATTAGGATTTATGCCTTGTTGCTTGCATGTAGACGGAGAGCTTCTGGAGACAAATTATGTGTCCATTCACACCTCGCCAATAAAGAGGTCTGTTTCTATTTCTGTTGTGAGATGCTACTGGGATAGCAAGCCAGCCGTTGAGTGGGACTCCACTCTTGCTTCTACACTTGTTGAGCAAATGACACACTCATCAATACAATACAATACAGTACAATTACAATTACAATCAATACAATACAATGCAATACAATGCAATACAATACAATTACAACACAATACAATTACAATTGATTATAATTATAATTACAATACAATTACAATACAATACCAATACAATACCAATTACAATACAATACAATTACAATTACAATACAAATTTTTATTGTCACTTTGAATGTACACTAATCGGCATACGTTACAATCAAATTTCATTGCATACACCTTTGAAAGGATCACCAGCTCCAATATACCCTACATAACCATGACAAAATAAATAAATACATGAATACAAAATTATGCATATACCCATATATATTATATGACACAGAGAAACAACTCAGTCTAGTTGGGATGTACACACATACATGGCGAGAAAAGCGAATCTTGTGAGTTTACGAGGTGGATGGCCTAGGGAACAAAGCTGTTACAGAATCTGGTCATCCTGCTAGAAATACTTTGAAACCTCCTTGTAGAAGGGAGCAACAGAAGCAGGCAGTGGAATCTCTAACAGTGCTATGTTGGTCTAATTTAGTGCTTATAATCAGTATTCTGAATAACAGGGAGTGAACTTCCTATAATCTTCTCCGCTGTCCTCACCACTCTCTGTATGGACTTTCTATCTGAGGCACTGTTGCCACCAAACCAAACGGATGCAGTTTGTTGCTTTTGTTATTAAGTGAAACATTATTAAAAATGAGTCCATTTTAGTTCATGGGTGTTTTCTGCCACAGATGGGAAGCAAACACCATTTTTTGGCAAAAAATTGTGGTCACATGACTGCAGGATGCCTGACACGGCCGTAAATGCAGGCTGAGTATGGAAAATGCTATCACATAGAAGCAGTGTGTATGTGTGGCTGTCAGACTTCGAAACTGGGTCATAAGTAGTTCTGGGGAGGTCCGTCGTAACTTGGACTGGTCATAAATTGAGAACCACCTATATTTTTTTCCCTTTCCTTCTCCCTCTAGGGCCTAGTTTGCTGGTGTTAAAAGAGAACCCATGTCTGATTGAGTTGATCCTTGCGGTGCTCAAACAAGGGGAACCAGATCCCGTCCTTCTTTCTTTCGTCCTGAGGCTGACAGGGATTTTTGCAGCTTCCGAAAGCAGCTTCCAGTATCTGCAGGTTAGTCAGACACGAAGGAACCGATTCCAATGCAGGTGTCCTTACTGAGCGAGGGGAGGAAAAAAATACTATAGACTATCCTTTCCTTTCTTCTGCACGATTTAAAAACTGCAGATTTAGTTTAAACGCCAAAAAATCCCAGCAGTTTGAAAGTCTATGGCAGTGCCCGGATGGATGGGTCAGTATTTCTCAGCTATTCTTTTAGCAGTTCCACAGCCGTGAGGCATCCTTCAAAGCAACAAGAGACTGATCTGGCAATTCTTTCTTCCTCTTTCTTTCTTTCTTTCTTTCTTTCTTTCTTTCTTTCTTTCTTTCCTTCCTTCCTTCCTTCCTTCCTTCCTTCCTTCCTTCCTTCCTTCCTTCCTTCCTTCCTTCTTTCTTTCTTTCTCTCTCTCTCTCTCTCTCTCTCTCTCTCCCTCCCTCCCTCCCTCCCTTCCTTTCCTTTCCTTTCCTTTCCTTTCCTTTCCTTTCCTTTCCTTTCCTTTCCTTTCCTTTCCTTTCCTTTCCTTTCCTTTCCTTTCCTTTCCTTTCCTTTCCTTTCCTCTCCCTCCCTCCCTTCTTGCTTTCCTTTGCTTTCCTTTGCTTTCCTTTCCTTTCCTTCCCTTCCCTTCCCTTCCCTTCCCTTCCCTTCCCTTCCCTTCCTTTCCTTTCCTTTCCTTTCCTTTCCTTTCCTTTCTCGAAGTATTAAGATGTCTACTGTTTTACACAGTGCCCCCCAATGAGCCATGCAAAATCCAGGCGTTGCCCCAAGGAACGCAATCTAGAATTTCATTTAAAATTTAGATAAATTTAACCCAGGAGGAACATGTAAGGTGCAGTAAACCCAGGGAAGCTGCCATCTTGATGTCTTTTCTTTTTCTCTCGCATCAGCAACGGGAGGTGGTGTTTGGAGCCTTCGGAGAAGCGGGTCCCTTGGGCAGCCCACTCTGGGAAGACATGACCATTCGGAGCGGCTGGGTGCAAGGCGCCTACATCATGCTGCAACATTACAGCGCCTTCCAGTTCCTCTGCAACTCTGGCAAGTGTAGATTTTTCCTCCCCTGGGAATGGAATGGAATGGAATAGTTGGAAGGGACCTTGGAGGTCTTCTAGTCCAACCCCCTGCTCAGGCAGGAAACCCTGTACAATTTCAGACAAATGGCTATCCAATCTTTTCTTAAAAATTTCCAGTGTTGGAGCATTTCCAACCTCTGGAGGCAAGTAGTTCCACTTGTTAATTGTCCTCACTGTTAGAAAATTCCTCCTTAGTTCTCAGTTGCTTCTCTCCTTGTTTAGTTTCCATCCATTGCTTCTTGTCCTGCCCTCAGGTGCTTTGGAGAATAGCTTGACTCCCTCTTCTTTGAAATAGCTGTTTTCCCCCAAAATTGTCAATGTTGCTTGTCAGGGTGATGAAAATTTAAAGCTGACCAGCTGTTGTAAGGCTGTAAATCAAAATGTTGAACTGAGGATGAGTCCGCAGGGTTACTGCCCCTTTAAGAAGCTGTCTATATAAGGGAGGCCATTAGAGGGCGTCTCTCTCTCTCCTTCTGTATCATTCTCCTTGCTGTGCTCTATCTGCATTGTAGCTCTCCGTGTAGAGTTGAAGAATGATTGCTTGTCTGGTATGTGCCTATCACTTGTATAGCTGTATACAGAAGTCTTGCATACAAACCACTGTTTGTAAGACAAATCTGTGTGTCCTGTATTTTGCTCCCGGGTTGTCTCAAAATAGTACTCACACTGTAAACACTCTGACATTGCTTATTGCCGCCCACAGGAGCGCTGGATGTGATCTTCACTCTTCAAGAAGACCCCAGCCTCTTCATCGCCGCGGGAGCCAATCGGCTTCTTGCCCGCCTGCTCATTTTTTCCGTAGAGTCTGAACCATCTCGTCTGCTCAGTTCAAAGGACTGCGATTGGCCGGCCTGTGCTCGGATGATGGTCGTCCGTGTCGAGGAGGCTCTCGCGTCCCACTCTTCGTCTCGGATCAAGCATTCCCTGAAACTCTTAATGACGTTATTCGAACACAACCAGGATGCCTGGACTGAAATCTTGTGGTCACGCATAGCCGAAACGGTGGAAGCTGTCCTGATGGAAGAGCCAATCCAAGCAGGACCCTGGTTGGTTGATTTGTTCCTTAGCATGGCGAGGTAAGAGGGGGTCCATAAGTTACTCTTTAAGAGCCCTGAATTGGTTAAGATGGCGGGACAGTGATTGTGTGTAGGGTTCTTGCATTGTTCTTGCCCGTTCGGGTCCTATGTTTCAACTAACAAAATAGAGAGTTGGAAGGGACTTTGGAGGTCTTCTAGTCCAACCCCCTGCTCAAGCAGGAGACACTATACCATTTCAGACATACGGTTGTCCAATCTCTTCTTGAAAGCCTCCACTGATGGAGCACCCACAACTTCTGGAGGCAACCCATTCCTCTGGTTCAGGGGTCTCCAACCTTGGCGACTTTAATACTTGTGGACTTCAACTCCCAAAAATTCCTCAGCCAGCAAAGCTGAAGTCCACAAGTCTTAAAAGTTGGAGCCAAGGTTGGAGACCCCTGCTCTGATTAATTGCCAGTATCAAGAAATTTCTTCTCAGTTCTAGGTTGGCTCTCTGATTAGTTTCCATCCATTGCTTCTTGTCTTGCCTTCAAGTGCTTTGGAGAATAGCTTGACCCCAACCCGCAACCTATTGGTTTATAATCCAATAGGGTGACAATCCATAAATTATTCCTTAAGAGCTCTGAATTGGTTAAGATGGCGGGATAGAGTTTGCTTATAGGCTTCTTGCGTTGTTCTTGTCTATCATGGATGATCCTACACTGCTGGGACTTCTGTTTCAGCTACTGACAAAGAATGGGGCATGTAGGGAAACATGTGAGCACACTTCATGGCATTGGAGGGAGAAAGGGATGAAGTGGGTTGCTTTAAGTCCTGCAGATGCTTTAAACAGACAGCTCTTCAACAGGTCATTCTTCCTCCAATAGATCTCCTGCATTTCGCTCTCATGAATGCAGCCTTTGGAAGCTGGTGGCCCTCGCCCTGAAGAATATCAGCCTGGCTCAGGCCGGCCCTCTGGCACACGGACTTTTGAAGCTGGACGCATGGTAGGAACGGATGCTCTAAAAAAAGGGAGGCCGTGATCTAAGGCAGTTGGCAACTTTAAAGAGATGTGGACTTCAGCTCCCAGAATAGTAATATTCAGTAATGAAGGAGCCTCATGGAGGGGTTTGCTAAGAATTTTGCTTGTTTAGCCGCCGATTCCAATGACACTTTTCTTCCGGGGTCACACTTAAGCCCTTTTTCAAGCCTGATAAAAATCTGAGATTGCAGTCCTATTGGGTGGAACTTGGGTTTGCCAATCAAGCGTTCAGTTAAGGTGAGCCCAGACAATCGTGCCTTATTGGAAAAATGTTGGCTTAGGGAGTTGTATGAGCTCAAGTCATAAAAACCAGAGGCCTTTTTCTTTTATTTATTTCTTTTATTATTATTATTTTTAATTTGATTTATATGCCGCCCTTCTCCGGAGACTCAGGGCGGCTTACAGTGCGTTAAGCAACAGCCTTCATACTTTGGTATATTTATATTTTATACAAAGTCAGCTTATTGCCCCCAACAAACTGGGTCCTCAATTTACCCACCTTAGAAAGGATGGAAGGCTGAGTCGACCTTGAGCCTGGCTGGGATTGAACTCGCAAGTAATCGCAGCAGCTGGATCTTAAACGCTGCCTTTGTAGGAGGCATTACCCCCCTACGCTACTCAGGCTCCTTTTTTGCTCTGGACTCTTCCCCTTTTCTCCACTGTGAACCTTTTAATGTCCTTTCGATAGTTCTAAAGGTGGTAGAATTTGTAGAAGGTAGCAAGTTAAACCAAAGTAACGTATCACTTATATAATTTGAAGCACGGTGTGTGTGTGTGTGTGTGTGTGTTGTGTGTTGTGTGTGTGGTGAAATGCTCCCGGTTCTGACCGGATTGCCCAATCCGGTAGCAAGCGTGGCGGGTGGTTCCGAAAACAGGTAGCAATCGCGGCGCCCACCCGCCTGGTTGTCGTTACTTCCTGGTTTTAACCAGGAAGTAATGTGTTTTGTACCCTCTGCACATGCCTAGAAAGGATTTGCACATGCGCAGAGGGTCTGCGTGCGCATGTGATGGCGCATGTACTTCTGAACCGGTAAGGAAGGTAAGTAGAGTTTACCCCTGGTGTGTAATGTAGGCATGTTGTGTGGTTTTACATTGAAGGGATTTTTGATTTGCGAAACAAACTTTTGACCGACGTGAAACCAAGGGGAAGCTCTAATCTTCGTGCACGCAAACCAAACTTTTTCTCTTCTTCAAGCCCGCAGGCCATCAGAGCCCAGAGCCTGGCTGTTTTGCTCCAGCCCATGGACTGCATCTTACGAGCCACTTCGCATCATTTAGCTGCCTCCCCGAGTGAGTGGTACAACACCGTTTTATTAATGCCCGTATCCATTAGACCAGAGTTCCCCCAATGTTTCAGGCTCTGCGGACCTGGGGCGAGGGGGGGGAAAGGGGATGGTTTTGCACAAGGGGCTTGTAGGTATGTGTGCCCGCAGCACCATTTGTGCCAGCGGTGTGCCACTCGCTTAAATGGGAGTGTTATGGCCTGTCGGCCTCCAACAGCCAACTCAGAGGAGGAAAAGGAGGCGTGAGGGTCAGCATCAAGGCAACCTGAGAACTCCAAGGGGGGAATGGAGCTGTCAGAGAGACAGAGGCGGAGATTGGGACGTCCGTCAGCCCTCAGATGGAGAGTCAACAGCCCCCAGGTCTGGAGGTGGCTGATGAGGAAGAGGAGGAACGGCTGGGCCCAGTGCCTGACGTGCAGATGTGCAGAAGGCAGAGGAAAGGAGAGCAGTGGAAATCTATGGGCTGGTCCTTGGGACATAAGAGCCACCACTGCTAGCGAGGCCCCTCCCTAACTGGGGATAAAAGGCAGGGGGCAGAGATGAATAGATGTGGCAGACAACTATTCATCTCCCTGCCAGACAGACTTGTTAGACTGCGGTGAGAGAGAAACTTTTTGCCGGGTTGCTGCTGCTCCTAATAAAGGAATCTCTTGCGTTCATGTCAGAGGGTTTGTTGTGTTTGGGGAGCTGGGTCAGCACAGGGACGTGCATGCAGTCACCTCATGCAAATGAGGATGTGCATGTGTGCGCTCACTGGCCGTTTCCATGGCCTGGCTGCAAACCTCTCGTGGCCCATTAGTGGGCCGTAGTAGCCCGTAGGCTGGGGACCCCTGTGTTAGACAGAACGGTTTGGTAGGGAAAAAGAGGCCCTTGGATTATCCAGAGACTGGGTTTAGAACCGTCTCAGTGCTTTGTAGGATCAATGCGTGGGAATTTCACCTGTTTGTAGAGTTTTGTCCAGCTGGGTCAGAGATGCCTGTTTTTGTCTGAAAATTATCGTTTCATCCCATGCTTTCAGATGCTTCCTCTGCAGAGTCTCTTCTCTCGACCAGTCTCCTGTGTCAGACGATGGCTCACCTCGAGGAGGTCCAGGAGACGGTAAGAAAAGAACTGGCTCTCTTGACGTGTCTATGGAGATTCTCCATCATCCAGGTCATCGTATGGCCCCAGAGGTTCTCCTTCCAAAAGACGACGGGGTTTTTCTGAATTTTTTGCCTCGAAAACGTTTCGCTTCTCGTCCCAGAAGCTTCTTCAGCGTCTCCACACAGAGAAAATAGGCTTGTGGGGGCCTTCTGCAAGTTCAAAAGACTCCCTCATCCTTTCCCAGATTTGAAGCCTGGAAATTTCTAAGCGTGGGGAATTCTGGGGATTTGAAGTCCGTAAATGCTGACGGTGTGGAATTCTGGGAATTGAAGTCCACACAGCTTAAACCAGGAGTGAAATACTACCGGTTCGTCCAATCGGTATTTCCGACAATCAGCTGTTTACTGCGTGATTTATATTCGCTAAAAAGTAGGAAATCGTGCTTTCTAGCGAATCTAACTTGCACAGCACAGCTGTTCCTCCCCCTCGCTGTTCTGCTTACCTTATTAAGTCGTCTTTTTCCATGTGGAGTGTGCATTTGGCATGCACTGTACATGCGTGCACACACGGCATGCGTTTGATGTGTAGTTGCATGCGTGCGCAGCATGCAGTGTGCCCATGCAGTGCTCATTTGGCGCACATCGCCCAATGAACCAGTGGCAATCCGCGGAGGATTTCACCACTGGCTTAAAGTTGCCACAGTTGAGAAACTCTGGTCTACAGAGTTAGAGCTCTGATCTGTTGCTTCTCCAGGCACGCTTGGCGGTGGACTTTCCCCATAAGCCTTTGTTATGCTCCGTGGTGACCATACTACAGTTTTGCGCTGGCCAGGCTGTGTCGTCCTCCTCCTTCGGAGCTGCACTAGGCCACTTCTTGATTGGCAGCTTCCGAGTCCAGAGGGCAGCCCTCAGCCTCCTGGGAGCACTCTCACGATGGGCCGGTAAGTAAGGCGTGTGATTTGTGTTGGATGCCCAACTGCGGAAGAATTGCAGCCGTGCCAGAAATTCTATCCATAAATATTTCTCACTTGCCCATCAGGATTCTTTGCCGTTAACCATCAAGATTAGAAGTTTCATAAATCAGGGTTAGAAAAGTGGCTTTGTTATCCCACTTTTCAACGATAGGTACTGCCAATATTCAATTTGTGGTGACATTTATTTAAAGGGACAGGATTATAAATAATTGAGCAACTCTCAATTACTCAGATGGCTTCCCAGCGTCTATGGAAACTGCCATATTTTGTCTGTTCAGTGTAGTTCAATAAATAATAAATAAGAGATGAACTGTCGTCATAAAACTGAAAATGTGATTTATTATAAAGGAAAATGTATAATAAAACATTTATTAATAATAATAATAATGCTGTTCTAACAATGGAGCAGTTTGCAAAATATGCATTTTTTTTTAAAAAAAAAGAATCCTATTCTGCCATGTAATCAAACACCAACAATAATCAACAGGGATAAAAGGCAGAAGAGATCCAAAGTTCTTTCCCCCCCCTCAAAAGCGACTTATTTGGAGCAAACTGAACAGGAGGAGTCTTTTTGTCAGGTCCATTTTAGCTCTTAAGGTTTCCTTCCTACAGAGCAACTGTTCCAGTTATAAACTCCGAGAAGTAAGATTGGGGATGAAATCCAGGCTGGATTGGAAGGGCAAAGGAGCCCACAGAATTAAAATGTTTGTTCTTTATATTTAGCGTCAGTTGACGACGAAGAAAGGCGGCAAGTGTTTGACGTTCTCCTGACATACTTACGGAGTCCGGACAACAATCCTGTGGTGAGTGCAGGATTGTCACCAGGGCTTACTCTTGTCTTCTGTATGGAAGTGTGTTGCTTAGAGGCGGAGGGATGCCTTTCCTTTGGACGAGAAATGGGAATAAAAGCCAGAGAGATATATCACCTCTGCTGGCAAACCGGCAGCTTCTGGAGTTCCTTAGTTAATTATACCCTGCTTTTCGTATTGTTGCAAATAACTCAAGGCTGCGGCCATACCCGTTGTAATATCGTGCTTCCCCCAAAATAAGACCCAACCAGAAAATAACAGATAAATAACGAACAACAGACCCACCCATAGCATGATTTTTCAGGATGGTCGTAATGCCGTTTCCCCGAAAATAAGACCTCCCCTGATAATAAGGCCAATCGGGCTTTTGAGCGCATACACTAAAATAAACCTCCCCCCCCGAAAATAAGTCCTCCCCCCTGAAAATATTTAAACGCAGAGATGCATATCAGGTAAGACGGCAACAGGAGCCCCATCTTGCTCCACGGGCCCCAAAATAATAGGACCTCCCCAAAAATAAGGCCAAGCACTTATTTTGGGGTTAAAAAAAATATAAGACAGGGTCTTATTTTCGGGAAAACACGGGTAAGCCCTACCTCCAAAATAAGTCCTAGTTTTAAGATCATTCTCAGGTTTCCAAGTGATGAAACGCATTCAAAAAAGGGTTGGCAAAGTCCATCTTCCAAAACAAATTTTCTTTTATTTAGGCAGGCATCAAATTGGCAAAGACGGCTGTAATTCCGGATCTGACACAAACTGGAATTGCACCACTTTTTTTTTTAAAATTAGATTTATATGCCGCCCTTCTCCGAAGACTCACAATGCGTTAAGCAATAGCCTTCATACTTTTGTATATTTATACAAAGTCAGCTTATTGCCCCCACAAACTGGGTCCTCAATTTACCCACCTTAGAAAGGATGGAAGGCTGAGTCAACCTTGAGCCTGGTGAGATTCGAACTGGTGTAATTGCAAACAGCTGGATGTTAATAACAGGCTTTAGACTGCTTTTAGCCTGTTGAGCTATCCAGGCTCTATATTGTAAGATAGAAACATCCCTCGAAAGTCACATTCTCCAATAAGCACTTCATCCACATTTCCCGGGTGTCTTCAAACTCCACGTTCCACACTCACCAGGAGCAGCCTCTGTTCCCACGGGAAAAAAAGTCACCTGGCCAAAACAATCCTCACTATCTATTCGCTCCTCCCACCTTAAGAGTGTGGTGAGCCCGAAAAAAAACCCCTTACAAAACAGAGAGGAAGAGTAGAAATAAATGCGTATAATATAAAGCTAACTAAAATGGCTACGCATAATGTCAATTTTGGGTTCCAGATGGTCAGCCAGATGGATGCATTTAGTACCGTATTTTCTCAAAAATAAGACCCAACCAGAAAGTAAACCCTGATGTGTCTTTTGGAGCAACGATTAATATAAGACCCGGCCTTACGTTTGGGGGAAACACAGTAATAAATTAAATATCTCTCCACTTCCTTCCAGGTTTTGAAGAGAGCCCTTCAAGGAACCCTGAAGTGGCTTCTGACCGATTTGCAACCTTCCGTCTCCCTGGCCGATCTCCAGCAACACCGAACGTTTCTCAGAGGTGTAAATAGCAGAGCTAGACGAGAGACACACGAGCTTGAGCTAACTTGTCAGAAAGGAATCCTCCTTCAATCTTGCAGATATTTGGGGACGGCATTGACCAGCACCATCTGGACAGTGCTAGGATAGGGAAGGCAGCTCTCTGCAGCTGATCCATGCTGACTGCCCAATGTTGGCATTTTGTTTTGTTTTGTTTCCTTGCAGTTTAGATATTTAATTTTTCCGCTTCGATTTTTAAGCCAGTATTATTTCCTCCAATCCACCTGCATTGAGTAGGGGATTAGAAAGGATAGCCAGGTTCTCCAGCCTACAATTTTCTCTCCTTTTCTTTGAAGATACGCTGCAGGTGTTACGGAAACATCTGTGCAGTCCAAGCTGGGAAGTACGCGATTCCTCCCTGGAGTTTCTCAGCCTGGCGATGAAGCATTTGAGAGGTAAGGGAGCACCAAGGTACAGATGGACAGAGGTGGAAGGGACCTTGTAGGTCCGTGACGGCGAACCTATGGCCCGCGTGCCACAGGTGACACATGGAGCTATATTGGGGGGCATGCGAGATTGCCCTAGCTTAGCTCCAGCACACATGCGTGCACTGGCCAGCTAATTTTCGGGCCTTCTGGGCCCACCAGAAGTTGGGAAATAAACTGTTTCCAGCCTGCAGGAGGTGGGGAAGGCTGTTTTTGCCTCCCAGGCTCCTAGAAAGCCCCTGGAGCCTGGGGAGGACAAAAAACAGGCTTACCGGGCATGCCAAAAGTGGAGGGAGGGCGAGTGCAGTTGCAGCAAACAGCCTGGGTTACTTTCATTTTCGTTTTCAGAATAGCTTGATTAGCACCCAAAAAAAAAAAAAAAAATCTCCGAGCCATTTACCTCCTTGCAGCTAGCAGCAAAGGCCCCCACAGCAATAGGCAATGGCAATCCCTGCAGCCTGAAGGCCGATCCAAGGGACAATCAACTTGTGCTGATTAGGCTGTGCTGAAGCTGAAATGGGCTGTTTCTACTTGCTGCTCCCTGCAAGGGGGTAAACTGCTGGAAGGCAGAGGCCAAGGGGGGGGGGGGCAGTTGGTGGGAGGGGCTACATTCAGTGTATAAGATGCACCTAAATTTTCACCCCCTTTTACGGAGGAAAAGGGTGCGTCTTATACTGTGAAAAATACGGTCCTTGTATTTTAGCAATGCCATTTCCTTACACAGAGCTAGGCTGGTTTTGGCATGAGCTGCTCTCTTCAGAGTTGCCCACGCTTTTGGAAGATCTCCTGAATGATCCCGAGAGCTACGTGCGTGCCAGCGCTGTGAAAACCTGGGGCCTTTTCTCCCTCGTGGCCCAATCTGATCCAGAAGCGCCTCTTGTCAAAAGGAACGAGAACACCAAAGAGGTATGACACTTGTGCGCAACCTGGGACTTTAACTCCCCATTTCTCTACATTGACAGATTAACAGGGTTGGGAGGGACCCCGCCCAAGCAGAGACCCTGCACCATTTCTGACAGAGGACAATCCAGTCTCTTCTTGAAAGCCTCCAGGGATGAAGCTCCCACAACTTCTGAAGTCAACTTCTGTCCCATTGGTTGATTGCTCTCGCTGTCAGAAAACTCCTCCTTATTTCTAGGTTGAATCTCTCCTTGATCAGTTTCCATCTATGATTCCTTGTCTGGCCTTCGGGTGCCTTGGAGAATAGCTTGACCCCCTCCTTTCTGTGGCAGCTCCTCAGATATTGGAAGATGTTATTCTGTCTCCCCTGGTCCTTCTCTTCACTAGACTAGCCAGGCCCGGTTCCTGCAATTGTTCATTGTATGTTTTAGCCTCCATCCCCTCATCATCCCGGTTGCTCTTCTCTGCACTCTTTCCAGAGTCTCAACATCTTTTTTATAGTGTGGTGACCAAAATGCTAGGTGTGGTCTTACTAAGGCTTTATAGAGTGGTCTTGATTGTATCCCTCTGTTAATGCAGTTTAGGATTGCGATGGCTTTTTTCACACACTCAGACATAGAGATGCCAAGTTTTCCCTTTTGAGAGTCTCTCTGTCCGCTTGTTCCCCAGATCTGTGTCGGGGCCGCTCGCTTGTTGGAAATCTTGTCTTCGGACTCTGAAGGTTTTCCTCGCCGAGCTGCCGTCTGCGTCTTCATTGACTGGCTGAAGGAAGGACACCCTGAAGCCTGGGCGGATCCCGCCGAGTTTGTTTCCCGAGCTCTTCAAGCTGTGGATGGAGACTTAGATTGGGAAGTCAAAATTAACACTCTGGAACTGGCAGGAGTTTTCATCGCCCAGACATTTGACCGGCTTGGACTCGTAGAGAGCTCTATTTCGGCTGGTTCTTCGCTTGCCAAGATGCCGGCACATCTCGACGATGTGCTGCGGCTCTTCTGTCAAATGAAAATGTTTGGCTTCCTTTTCAGAGCCCTTCAGGACTGCGACAGGCCGGTAGCACTCAAGGCCTGTGAGGTCCTTTTGGCTCTGAAATCCGCTCTTTGCAAACACCGGTCGAAATCGTCACCGTCGGGAGATGCTGCTGGGCTAAAGGAAGTTCCTACGGAGACGCCCTTCTCTTGTCTTTTGAGCCTTCCTTCTGGGGAGGCCGCCGAAAAGGATTGCCAGGATCCAGAAAGGCTGCGCCTGATCCTAGAATCTGCGGACCTGGAGGGTTTGCGAAGGGCTCTGGATGTGAGCAGCGATCACCTGGAGAGGAATCCCCAGTCTCTCCTGCAGGATATCCTGGCTGCAGGGAACGCGGAGGAGAACAAAGTAGATTGCTATTGAAAGGATGGACTGGCCAGCTTGGAAAAGGGGCCAACTATAAGAACTAAATGACTGCTTTTTCCAGGTCCCTCCAGAAAGTGGGCCTGGGAGAGCGAATTACAACTAAAATCCCACATACAGGAAGAATAAACACCAAAGAAGAGCTAAGGGACATTTGCACCAAAAGGCAAAACTCACACAAACTTGGGGTGAATGCAGAGGATAAAAATAAACGAAATAAAGACCCAATACTCCTCCTTCCTCCTATTTTTCTCACAACCATGATCTTTAACCACTAGACCCAACTGTCTCTCTCTCTCCGTCTCTCTCTCAAAACAGCATTTCTTCCATCACTAGTGCATTTGACAAGATTCTAGCAAAGAGGGAAAAATCTTAACTCGGTGGTGGGTTATTCTTACCCTGGCTGCTTTTGCTTCAATTCATGGGAGGGGGAGATCAGCTGAATTTGGGCTGAACGGGATCCGGCTCCTAATTAATCACTGTAAATTACGCATGTAGGTCAGGAGTGGCTAATCTTGCCAAGGGTAAGGCTTGTGGACTTCAACTCCCAGAATTCTGCTGGCTGGGGAATTTTGGGAGTTGAAGCCCACAAGCCTTACCCTTCTCAAGATTAGGTACTCCTGATCTAGCTAATCCCACTTAAGAAATCCTTGGGGAGAAAACAGAAGGTTTATTTGGGCTCGTCACATAGCAGCCTACATCCGGAGGTATGGAGGAGTGGGTCTATAACAACTCGCCATGGCCCAAATCTCTGTGGGACAAGAGTCATATTAATATCAAAGGAACCGTGGAATAGAGTCATCCAAGGCTACAAAACGACAGAATGAAACGTGAATGACAAAAATTAAAAAGGCTTGATTTATTTTAAATAATTAAGTTAAATTGTCCCGTAGCGAGTTGGTCATAGCGAGTTGTCCCATTCCGTGTAGGAATACCCACAGACTATACGCCAACAAAAGTGTGTATAGGCAAGGCTATGGTTTTCCCAGTTGCAATGTACGGCTGTGAAAGTTGGACCATAAGGAAGGCTGAGCGTCAAAGAATGGAGGCCTTTGAACTCTGGTGCTGGAGAAGACTCCTGTGAGTCCCTTGGACTGCAAGGCGATCCAACTGATCAGTCCTAGAGATCAACCCCGACTGCTCTTTAGGAGGCCAGATCCTGAAGAGGAAACTCAGATCCTTTGGCCACCTAATGGGAAGGAAGGACTCCCTGGAGAAGAGCCTAATGCTGGGAAAGATTGTGGGCCACAGAAGAAGGGGATGGCAGAGAAGGAGGTGGCTGGATGGAGTCACCGAAGCAGTAGGCGTGAGCTTAAATGGACTCCAGAGGATGGTAGAGAACAGGAAGGCCTGGAGGAATGTTGGCCATGAGGTTGCGATGGATTGGACACAATTTCACAACTAGCAGCAGCAACAACAACCAGAAAGTACTTAGTCCATTAGGGCAGGTCCTTCCTAAGTTTCTTCCTCTGACCATTAAGCAATTGTGGGCTCCTGTCTCTCTTCTCTGATTGCTTCCTAGACAGTATCTCCTCTTCTCTTTTCCCCACAAGGTCATTCCTAAGATCCATTACAAGCAGGGTAATGGATTAAATGGACTCGGGGAGATTAAATGGACTCGGGGAGATGGTAGAGGACAGGAAGGCCTGGAGGAACGTCGTCCATGGGGTCGCGATGGGTTGGACGCCAACAACCCACAGAGTTGAGCCCTGCATGGCAGGCCACTTAATTATTAAAGGAGGGAAGCCAAAAACGAGAGCTCTGAGCAGTTGGAAATGATCCCAGGTCTTAAATCACAGCTGAAGGAAGGGGGAGGAGGACCATGCAGATAACCGACTTCTATTAAAAATGCATTTTCTTACATGGAACTACACTTATTTCCTGCTGAAGAGCCGTGGATAATAATGATGATTATAAATGATTACAGCCAAGGTTTTCCTCCCCCTTCCTCGGGGTGGTAAATGCAGTATTCTCGCCCCCATTTTATTCTCAGGGCAAGGAGAAAAGTGCTTGGCTGCCTTCAGATGAAGCAAATGGGGCCGAGATTCGTAGGTTTCCGTCGGCACAGTTGGAATCGGAGGAATCTTAGACATCAAACACGTAGCACTTCTTACATGCATCTCTTGATGTGTTGTTTGGAAATCTGAACAAATGTGCTCTGCGCAGCTTCTGTCTTGAGTTAGTGGGGAGCGGAGTGCTCTTTAGTCAAGTCCGAGATTCGTGTGGGCGAAGACTCGAGACAGAACTTAATAGAAAAGAGAAGAAAAAAAATAATAACCCTTTAACGCCAAAGCCACCCGAAGCTACGAATCCAAAGAATTACATTTGCTTCTGGAAACATTGACAGGAGAGTATAAAAAAGCTGATTTATTACGATTTTTTAATGACTCTTTAATCAAGCACATCTAAGCAGCTTGCAAAAGTTCTATTGGATCGCGTCTACGATCACACGGGTATAGATCAAAAATTCAGTTATAAATCTAAGGTTTTACTTAATAAGGGTTTTGTATAAAAATGGACCCTGATCCCATCTGGGAGGAATTAATTGATCCCAGGGGAAGGGAACCCAAGCCCCCTCTAGCAACCCACCTCTGGATTGAGGTCAGCCAGATGTGTTAGGAATATCTCACCCATAATCCTCAGCCAGGAGAGGGGTTGCAAACCAAAGGATGCCAAAATGAGGAATTCTATTTTGAAATGGTTTCTGGACATGCCTAATGAAAGAAAAAGGATTCCCCGCCCCGCCCCCCCCACACAAAATAATTGTAGACAGAACTATTTGCATTACTTTCGACAGACTGGTTCAGTGATGGCTAACCTTTTTGCCATCATGTGCCAGGAAGGGGGGGGGTGTTGCACATGTGCCCACACCCATAATTATATGCACCCTACCCTCACACATGCGTACGCAAACCCCCCCCCTCACATTCCCAACGCTCCTGGCACACAATGGCACGGTAGGCTCATTTTTTGCTCTCTCCAGCCTCCAGAGCCTTTCTAGGAGTCTGGGGAGGGCGAAAACGGCCTTTCTCACCTCCACCCACCCTTGGGAGGCCGAAAACAGCCCATTTGCCAACTTTTGGTCCCACCAGGAGTTGGCAAACGGGCCCTTTCTGGCCTCCGGAGGCCTGGGGAAAGCCGTTTTTGCCCTCCCCAGACTCCTAGAAAGGCTCTGGAGGCTGGAGGGGGGGAGAGAGAAACAGGCCTTTCCCACCAACCCCCCAGATCCTCCAGAGGCAGGAAACAGCCTGTTTCCCTACTTCTGGTGGGCCCAGAAGGCCTGAAAATCAGCTGGCCGGCACGCGCATTCACGCCAGAGCTCAGCTTGCGTGCCCACCCAATATGGCTACCCATGCCATCGCAGGCCTAGTGCATTTTCCCTGAAACAGAATAACAGGGTTGGAAGGGACCTTGGAGGTCTTCTAGTTCAACCCCCTGCTCAAGCTGGAAACCCGAACCATTTCAGCCGAACGGCTGTCCAATCTCTTCTTAAAAACTTCCAGTGTTGGAGCATTCACAACTTCTGGTGGCAAGCTGTTCCAATGATTAATTGTTCTAACTGTCAGGAAGTTTCTCCTTAGTTCTAAGTTGCTTCTCCCCTTGATTAGTTTCCATCCATCGCTTCTTGTCCTGCCTTCTGGTGCTTTGGAAAATAGGTGGACCCCCTCTTCTTTGGGACAGCCCCTCAAATATTGGAAGACTGCTATCATGTCACCCATTAAGACAATTACAAAAAAAAAAAAAAATAAATATACTTTTAGCAATCCAAAATGCCTCGTTTTAGCTGCTCTGAATATAAGGAAAGCAGCTTTTTGCCGTCTGATTTTCGCTCCCCAAAACAGAAGGAGCCCTTTCTTGGCAAGGGGGTGGGAGGGTGGGGGGCAGGAAAGCGATGGAAGACCTCTAACCCTAATTATCTTTGAGTGCCGGAGCGTGCTTGTCTCTGCTCCCAGCACCAGCCGCTAGGGCTTCAGGCTTCAGAATTTAATGAGAATTGTTACACATAAAGAGAAGAATGCATCAGACAGGATGACCGATCCTCCCCCCGCCCCCCACCCCTCTTCCAGGTCTCTGCAGAGAATGAAAATATTCGACATCTGCAAGAGATGGGGTTGGAGGCAACGACAGCCTGCTGTTGACATCATTTAGCACCCGGCGAGGCAAGCAAATAAAAATATGAAAAGGGTTGCACGCTGCAGTGATTCACCCTGCTTTGCAAAACAGGGACAAATGATTCCTTAGCTGGGAAGATCTGGGCAGGCGGTCTCCTCCTCTGAGAGCTGCTGGCAGATGTGGTGGGTGATCTGAATGGGTGATATTTCCCTTGTCTTCTCCTACAGGTGTGTGTCTCCCCAAGCGTGAGAAGGAAGCACGCAAAAAGCGAATATTCCACCAGCTTTAAACCAAGCAGCGATGAAGATGTGATAATGGGAAATAAACCTCTATTCCATTTGCAGCTATGCTAATAGCAGAGGCTAGAGCAGTGTTTCTCAACCTTGGAAGCTTGAAGATGGGCGGACTTCAACTCCCAGAATCCCCCAGCCAGCGCTGCTGGCTAGGGGATTCTGGGAGTTGAAGTCCACCCGTCTTCAAGCTACCAAGGTTGAGAAATACTGGGCTAGAGGGACCGAAGCCTTCACACTCTCTCTCTCTCGGCCTTTTGCAGGGCAAAATGCCTGCTTCTGAAGTGTGTGGCTTTTTTCTGTGAATGCAAAAACAGCAACTCCAGACCATTCAGTTGGCTCTCCCCCCCCCCCCCCGCCCCCATTACAATGCGATACAGCTTCTCTCTGAGGCCAAAGCTGACACCCTCTTGCCTCCGAGACAGAATGAAGTGTGGTGCCAAATTGAACTTGACCTCCACCTGTTTTAGTTGGCTGGGGAATTCTGGGAATTGAAGTTCACGAATCATAAATGGATGCTGGTGGTTGAAGTCCACCCATTTTAGTTGGCTGGGGAATTCTGGGAATTGAAGTTCACCCGTTTTAGTTGGCTGGGGAATTCTGGGAATTTAAGTCCACCCGTTTTAGTTGGCTGGGGAATTCTGGGAATTGAAGTTCACGAATCATAAATGGAGGGGGAATTCTGGTGGTTGAAGTCCACTCATTTTAGTTGGCTGGAAAATTCTGGGAATTGAAGTCCACCCATTTTAGTTGGCTGGGGAATTCTGGGAACTGAAGTCCACGAATTATAAATAGATGGGGAATTCTGGTGGTTGAAGTCCACCCATTTTAGTTGGCTGGGGAATTCTGGGAACTGAAGTCCACCCATTTTAGTTGGCTGGGGAATTCTGGGAACTGAAGTCCACCCATTTTAGTTGGCTGGGGAATTCTGGGAGCTGAAGTCCACGAATTATAAATGGATGGGGAATTCTGGTGGTTGAAGTCCACCCGTTTTAGTTGGCTGGGGAATTCTGGGACTTGAAGTCCTCAGTCTTAAAGTCGACAATGTTGAGAAACGATGGTCTAGCATCAGAGGCGGACCTGTTCTTTTGTGGATTATTCCACAGGAAAACAAGGAGACATCATTGTGGATTTGGACCTGGGAACGCAGAAGCCCCAAATCCAGTCGGAAGAAGGAGATGGAGACAGAGAGAAATATACACTGAAAAACCAGGAATCGCAGGCCATCTTGGCCTTTTTGCTCTCAGCTCCTGAAGCCCAACCAGTTTTGAGGATGGCCCCTTCCTTAAATCCAAACAAGGAAGACCCCCATCTGAACAGTCTTCGTGCCCTCCAACTTCCAAGGGGCAGCCTTTAAAAGAGAGAGGGTCATTCAATCATATCCTTGGAAAGGAGACGGGAGGGCTTGGGAGTTCGAGACACACATGGAGCTTTCTTTTGGAGACAGACATGATTAAGAAGGGAGAGGGAGAACAATGAAAAGCGAGACTTCCCCTCAGAAGCCAGGAGGGAGGGGGCTTGCCAAAGGTCAAGGCTGAAACCCAGACCCCCATGCCCAAGAAATCTGGAAGGCGTTCTTAGCCCAGCCTCTGGATAGTCGGATGTCTTTGGGAGGATGGAAAGCAAAGCGTGAATTCTCGAATACAGCTCATCTGCCTGGAACCCACACTGCATATCAGACATTAATACAATTAAGCGAGCCCAGAGAGATTTCACGAGAAGAGCCCCCCACTCTTCTTTCTGCTCACAACAGAAACCCTTATGCCACCAGGCTTGAAATTTTGGGAATAGATAATTTAGGACTACGCCACCTTCAGTCTGACCTAAGCGTAGAACACCAAAATATCTGCTACAACATCCTATCTGTCAATGACCACTTCAGCTTCAACCACAACAATACACAAGCACACAATAGATACAAACTCAAGGCAAACCACTCCAAACTCCAAATTGCAGAAAATACGTCTTCAGCAACAGAGTGGTCAATGCCTGGAATGCACTACTTGACTCTGTAATTTCTTCCCCAAACCCCCAAAACTTTAGCCTTAAACTGACTACTGTGGACCTCACCCTATTCCTAAGAAGTCCGTAAAGGGATGTGCATAAGCGCACCAGCGTGCCCACCCTCCTTGTCCTACTGTCCCCATTTATTCGTAGCCTTATCCTGTATTCATAATCATGTTTATACTTATATCTATTATCTTATACATATTTGACAAATAAATAAATGCAATAAATAAAAATGAATTATACCCATCCCCATAGCACCCCCCCCCCCCCCACACACAAAAATCATCCAGGGAAAGATGGAGGGAGCAACTTTTAAGAACTCCGGGCTCCCTCCAGGGTGAACCCGAATCTTTTTAAAGGGATGGGGATCGGGAAGGGGTTGTGGGGGCAATAAGCTGACTTTGTATAAATATACAAAAGTATGAAGGCTATTGCTTAACGCATTGTAAGCCGCCCTGAGTCTCCGGAGAAGGGCAGCATATAAATCGAACCAATAAATAAATAAATAAATAAATAAACATCTTTGTTTTTAAGGTGGGGGCCAGTGGTGTATTAAACATTAAGCAGACTAAGCCGGTACTTAGAGCACCAGGTCCAAAGGGGGCACCACAAAGTTGAGAAAAAAAGAGAAAAAAAAAACCCAATGAAGATTTGTAAAAAAAACAGTGCTTAGGGCATCAGTGAGCCTTAATCCGCCACTGATGGTGACCAAAACTGGATGCAGGATTCTCCCTTCAGCCTAGCTGGACTGTCGGGGCAGGTGGAAAAGACGGGGTGTGGGGGGGGTGGGGGGAGGGGGGGAATCACCGGGGATCCCCCACCCTTATGGAAAACGTATTTACCACCAGCCGCCTTTCCTCCTCTGGAAAAGGGCCAGAGAAAAGCCATCCACACGACCCCCGCCCCGCCCCAGCAACCCCCCCCCCATCCTCCCAAGAGGCGGTGGGGAGTCCCCGCGCCTTGTTTTTCCTCCAGGGGGAACTTCGCCTCGGCTTCCCTCGATCGACTCTCCACCCCACCCCAAAAAAGCAGCTCGCCCCCCCCCCGCTCCGCAACGTCACGGGCTCGGAAGCATCCTTCCCTCCGGTGCTGCCCCCCCCCGCCCCACCATCCGCCCAACCAACCAGCCTGAGCTCGCCAGCCCACCGAGCTCTGCAGAAAGGCGAGCCAGCGGCGTCACGCAGCCCAGCCGCGGTCCGAGCGGGAAGTCCCGTGCCCGGTCAGCCGGCCGAAGACCCCCGCCCCCCACCCCAGCAGCCTGCCTGCCCCGTGGCGATACGGAGGGAAGGAGGCTGAGCTGACCCAGCCGTGGTCGCTTGCAAAGGTGGGAGACACCGCTGCGGAAGGAAGGAAGGAAGGAAGGAAGGAAGGAAGGAAGGAAGGAAGGAAGGAAGGGGAGGGGAGGGGAGGGGAGGGGAGGGGAGGGGAGGGGAGGGGAAAAGAGAGGGAGGAAGGATTAGAGGGGAAGGGAAGAGGGAGGGAGGGAGGGAGGAAGGATTAGAGGGGAAGAGAAGAGAGAGGGAGGGAGGGAGGGAGGAAGGATTAGAGGGGAAGGGAAGAGGGAGGGAGGAAGGAAGGGAGCAAGGAAGGAAAGAAGGAAGAGACGGGAAGGGAAGGGAAGAGAGGGAGGGAAGATTAGAGGGGAAGGGAAGAGAGAGGGAGGGAGGGAGGAAGGATTAGAGGGGAAAGGAAGAGGGATGGAGGAAGGAAAGAAGGAATAGAGGGCAAGGGAAGAGGGAGGGAGGGAGGAAGGAAGGAATACAGGGGAAGGAAAGAGAGAGGGAGGGAGGGAGAGAGGGAGGGAGGAAAGAAGGAATAGAGGGAAAGGGAAGAGGGAAGGAAGAAGGAAAGATTAGAGGGGAAGGGAAGAGGGAGGGAGGCGGAAGATGGCAGGGGAGAAAGGGACGGAGTGGTCCGGGTGAGATCCGGAGGGACCGGGACTTTCAGAGGGCCTTTTGCTGACCGACACCCCACCCCCCACCCCCCCAAGGGAAGATGCAGGTCGAGCATCGGCGGAGAGACCGACCAGCGAGTCGCGTTTGCGGGGCGCCGGAGAGTTTGCGGGGCCCCGTGGAGCGAGCCTCTCCCCTTCCCTACGCCCCGAGGATGCTGAGACTCTTGCCTTGCCCTGCCCCCCACCCCCGTCGCCTGGCCCAACGCCTGGGGAGGTCCCCCTTCCATCCCCGGGTAGGGAACGCACCGGCGGCACGGGAGGGGGTGGGATTTGAGCGGCGGGTCTTCTGGCTGTCGTCGGGGCGCAAGGGAGCCGTCGGGGCCAGGAGATAAATTGTTTTCTTGCGCGAGTGGTCAGCCCCGCGAGGAGGGAGGCTGCACGGCTGGGATGTGGGCAAAAGAGGGGCTTCCCCCCACTCCTCAAGCCTCCCTCCCCTTTTCCAAGCCTGCAAAGCATGGAAAGAAGGGAGGGAGGGAGGGAGGAAAGAAAGAAAGAAGGAACTGAAGGAGAGAGATGGAGGGAAAGAGGGAGGGAGGGAGGAGATGAGGAGGAAAGAAAAGAGAGGAAAGGGTGGAAGGGAGGGAGGGAGGAAAGAAGGAAGGAGAGAAGGAACTGAAAGAGAGATGGAGGGAGGGAGAGATGGAGGGAAGGAGAGATGGAGGGAGGGAGGGAGGAGATGAGGAGGGAGGGAAAGAGAGGAAAGGATGGAAGGATGGAAGGGAGGGGAGAAGGAAGGAAGGAAAAAAGGTACTGAAGGAGAGAGATAAAGGGAGGGAGGGAGGGAGGAGATGAGGAGGAAGGAGAAGAGAGGAAAGGATGGAAGGATAGAAGGAGGGGGGCAGGGTTTTGTGGCTCCCGGTGTTTTCTTTTCTGTGGGAAACAGGTCCAAATGGCTCTTTTGAGTGTTTAAGGTTGCAGATCCCTGCCCTAGATTGAGAGCCGTTTACTTCCTAAAATGATTTGTCCCTGCAGAAGATTTAAGAAATACTCCCAACTCCAAAGTGGAACTAAATTTAATCTCCGCCTTTCCTAGCTTTGCATGCATTCCCTCCCACATTTGGGGGGTGCCGATGAATGTTACAAAGATGTCATCACATCGGGGGCTAAACTCTATCTCCGTCCAGGAAGTTCTTGGGTGATCCTCTGTGGGCTGTCTCCTCTCTTCTTACCCCTACCCCCAAATCTGTGAAGCCAGGCCAGAAGAAATGCAGACTGGAAATAAACATATTGGAGTAAAAATTGAATCTGAAAATCATTTCCCACGTGTCTTTCGGGGGAAGCAGCGAATAAGAGGAAGTAGGATGCGAAACCTTCTCTGTCTGGATGAAACCAAAACATTAAAACAGAAGTCATTTGTTCCTGCTCTTTCCAGACCAGATCAACTTCCTTTTCGCTCCTATTTTGCAAAAGATTCCAGAAACATTTCAAGAGCTTCTAAACTAAGCTTCAGGGAAGCTTAATCTATGAATGCTGGAATACCAGATTTTATTCCTTCTCTTATATATACAACTCCTGCCTCTTTAGAAGGGATGTTTCGGCATTCCAGTGCCCAAAAATAAGGAAATCAGTCTCATCCTGCGTTGACAGGGTTTATTTCAGGGGTGAAATCCACATTTTTTTACTACCGGTTCTGTGGGCGTGGTTTGGTGGGCGTGGTGTGGTGTGGCTTGGTGGGTATTGCAGGGGAAGCATATCGCAAAATCTCTATTCCCACCCCACTCCAGGGGAAGGATACTGTCAGAGCGACAATCAGCCCCATTATCTTGCTTGGGGTAATTGTCTTCAATTAGAGGTGAAATCGTGGGGTTCTCCTTGTGTATACTTTGAAAAATAAACCGAAATACATTTTCTAATTAAACTCATATTTATTGTAAAGAAAATAAAATTAGTTACATTTTGGCAAAGATCCCCAGCCTGACTTCTCTGGCTGGAGAACAAAGAAAAGATTTTGGGAAGAAGAGAAAGGAATGTAGACATGCGCAGTAGATCAGAGATAAGAACTTGGCAAGCTACGGTAAGTCTGAAAGTTCAGAAGTAAAAGCTCTGCTGGTAAATACAAAAACGCAGTGACAGATACTACAAAATCCCCATACCCTCCCCACTCCTGAGGGAAGGATATTGCAAAATCCCCATTCCCATCCCACTCCTGGGGCCAGGCAGAGGTGGTATTTGCCAGTTCTCTGAACTGCTCAAAATTTCCGTTACCAGTTCTCCAGAACCTGTCAGAACCTGCTGGATTTAACCCAGGTTTATTTAATCATGGTTTGTTGACTGTACTCTGGCTGGTTGGATTCACACAACACAACGAGTCAGAGCCAAGTACAGGAAGCTCTCCACTTACGAACATTCATTTAGCAAATGTTCACAGTTGTGACAGTGCTGAGAAGAGTGACTTATGACGAGTCCTCCCACTTACGACTGTCGCAGTGATCCCTTCTGGGATACTGCCTGGGGGAATTCTAGGAACTGAAACCCAACCTCTTAAATCAGCCAAGGTTGGCTGATTGGATTCGTGCTCGTGCACATAATTGCGTGGTTTCTAGTGGCAATTAAGCGTGGCTGGTAAAGAACTTTATGCGGGCAGAAACAACCATTTTAAAAAATACAGATTTTCAATACCATTAAAACACTTCCATACAGGGGCCTTGGATCAATTATGTTTCACTGTGCAGAAATACAGCCTAATTTTACCGGTTACTAGAAACCCAAATGGGACGACGAAGCGCTAAGAGAATTCATTAAAATGCCTTTTCACCCCCAGCATGTTGAAACATCACCGTCTTTCCTAAAGAAGGAACCCCGAGGTTGGTTTGGGATTTTACTACCCCACAGGCGTCTGCAGTCATCCTTTCGGTATATGTTTTATTTGTTGGGGGGGGGAGCAGGAGTGGGGGTGTACGCCAGAGGTTTGCGAGTAGCCCAGATGCGTACTTTCAAACAGAATAATCCAGGGAAGCCTGTCACACATTGGGAGTTGCTAAAGAGGAGCCAAGTCACAAAAAATAAGAATTATTCATGAATGAATGGGGAACGGCTGCAAGTTTTCCCGATGTGCAATTTTTGGCAGCACGGCAGTTAAAACTTATTTGAAAGGAAGAGACCCGGTTGGACAGCCGGAAACAGGACAATGCTGAGGAAGAGTGAGGTGGTGGAAGATCAGCGTTTCCAAAGTTTGAGAAAATAGAAATTATTAAAAATTTTTAATAGCCACCCTAATTCCGGGAGCTTTCCATTACGGTGGTGGAAATTTTCCCGTCAGCCTTCTCCCTTGGTGGAAAGGCTAACCATTAAATGTGGCAGGGCCTCGCTCACCAATATTCCAGTTGTGTTTGTGTGGGTCTTCGTGGGAGGCATTAATGACATTTTATATTTTCTTTGGCCCTGCTGGGAAAAGGCTTCAGAATCAAATTCAGTTCAGTTCCACCCATTGTCTGTGTGTTTGTGTGTGTGTGTGTGTGCGTGTGTGTATTGTTACTTTTCGTAGGTTTTATGTGTGTTTTTCTTTAAGCCAGGTTTTTCCTACATAACCAAGGTTACAGAAAAATGTACGTAGGAAAAACCTGGCTTAAAGAAAAACACACACACACACACACACACACACACATAATTTTATTTTCCTTTTCGTTATATACTAGGACAGCGATGGCTAACATTTTTGCCGTGGCATGCCAAAAGCAGAGGGAGCACAGGATGTGTGTGTGTGTCTCTCATGTGTGCCCACACCCATAATTCAATTTGCCCTGCCCCCCCCCCCCCACATGCACGCATGACCCTGCACATGGTCTCCCTGCTTTTGGCATGCGATGGTATAGTGGGCCAGGTAGGTCCATTTTTCGCCCTCCCCAGGCTCCAGAGGCTTTCTAGGAGCCCGGGAGGGTGAAAACGGCCTTCCCCACCCCTTTGGGGGCCCTCTGGAGGCCGGAAATGGCCCGTTTCCCGACTTCAGCGCATGCATGCTGGAGCTGAGCTAGAGCAACACTTGCATGCCCCCAGATATGGCTCCACATGCCACCTGTGTTATGCATGCCCCCGTGTGCATGTGTGCACCGGGAATATGATCTTCCAGTTTCCTGCATTCTCAGTGCATTCTCAGTGCGCGCATATGTGCCGGGCAGCTGCTCCTCCAGTTTTCAGTGCTCCTGTATGCATGAAGACCAGTTGGGAGGCGCACTGGAACCCGGAAAAGATGGCTCTGTGTGCCACTTCCAGCACATGTGCCATAGGTTCACCATCATGGCCCTAGATCATTCCAGGACAAATGGCAGTCGAGTCTCTTCTTTGCCAAGTGTGGGTAACCTGGTTAATCACCGGCTTTTCTCTTTGTTCCTCCCAACCAGAGTTGGCTGTCAGCGATGTTGCAGTGCAGACATGCTCAGGAATTCAGCTTTGGGCCCCGGGCATTGAAGGATGCTCTGATTTCCACCAATCCTGCCCTGCAGGAGCTCTACGCCAAAGCTTTCTCTAGCACCGAGAAACTCTTCCTGTCCGAAGCCTACAACCCACACCGGACCCTTTTCTGCAGTTTGTTCATCAGGACGGCTTTCGATTGGCTGCTCAGCCACCCCGACGCACCAGAGGATTTTGAGACCTTCTACTACACGTTGCTAAAGAAAAAACAACGATTTTGCCGCAAGCACATCTACCTGCAGCCCATAGGTAAGCCGGTTGATGGATCGGGAGGCGGGTGGGAGGAAGGAAGGAAGGAAGGAAGGAAGGAAGGAAGGAAGGAAGGAAGGAAGGAAGGAAGGAAGGATGGAAGGAAGGAGCCTACTTACCTGCCTTCTCTTAAAATAGCAGCTTTCTTAGGGCAGCCCTTTGCAGGGATACTCCATTCCATGGTGTTCCTTAAGAGTCAGAGTCCAAGGTGGTTCCGTTAACCTGTTGCATCAGGGTTTATTTTCTGGTTAGGTTTTATTTTTGAGAAAATACGGTACTAACTGGGGCTTATTTTTGGGTACAGCTTATATTACGAGCATGTTGTAGAAAAAATGTTTCTTAAAAGCCTCTGACGATCCCAGCTGAGCCGCGCGATCATCACAGGCTTTCTTTTTTCTTTTACTTTTCAAAGCATTTTTTCGTCTGAAGAAAAAAATGCTTTGAAAAGCAAAAAAAAAAAATATTAAAAAAAATTTCAATAAATTTTTTTTAAAAAGTAAAAAAAAAGCCCTTTGATGATCGCACAGCTCAGCTGAGCATGGGGGAGGGGGAGCAGGGAGTTTTGCTACCGGTTCTCCAAACCACCAGCCGCCATCGCTACTGGATTGGGTGATCCGGTCCGAACCGGGAGCATTTTCCCCCCTGATCCTTGGGCCTTCTGACATGCAATCAGCTTGACACATAAATTTCCTCACTCCCCATCAGCAGGAAAAAAATGACCTCTTCCCTTTCCCCCCAAATCGACACGTGAAAACGCGTGATCTTGTCCCTTGATGCTTCTGTTCCTAGACCTAAGCGAAGGGCCCGTGGGAATCTCTCTCCTGGATTCCATCCAGAGCTGCGTGGAGTCTTTCTTTCTGGGTCTCCGAGTCAAGTGCCTCCCTTCCGTCTCCATCTCTGCCATCCACTGCTGTTACCGTCACAATCAGGATTCGGACAGGATGCAGCTTCACACAGGTGAGGTGGTGGGGTGGACAACCTGGGAGGATGATCGTGGTGAGGTCCTTTGGAACGTTAAAACGAGGTCCTCAATGGTCTCTGAGCTTGGTTGTTTTCTCATGGCCTGACTAGGTAATGGTATCAGTGGTAGAAAGGAGAGGGGTTTGCAGGGAAGAGGAGGAGAAGGAGGAGGACAACCACCGTGGGGCCCTTGGTGCTCTCCAAGCTTAGTTATTATCTTGCAGATGTTTCATTACCCAACTAGGGAACATCATCAGTGTTAGAAGGGACAGGAGTTCGTGGATTGGAAGTGGAGGATGATGGGGTCCTTAGTGCTCTCTGAGCTTGGTTGTTTTCTTGGAGACCTTTTGCGACCTATCTAGGTCATATTATCAGTGCTAGAGGGTAGAGGGGTTTGCAGAGAAGAGGAGGAGGAGAACTATGAGGTCCTTGGTGGCCTGCTTGAATTCGTTACAGCGCAACTGTGCTGCAACTTTCATTTGCTAGAACTTCTTTCCATTCATTTTGAAGACGCTCTCCTTTGGATGAAACAGCCTTTTGTCTGACTCATCTCAAAGTAGGCCGGACTGTTCTTTGTGTTGAAAAAAAAAACTAAAAATGAAAAAAGCAAGCACGCAACAGTACATCCAACCCAACCTCCAAAGTTTCAGGCGTAATTCCTTTTTTTTTTTTAAATAATTTTTTATTGAATAAAGCATACATTACAATTTAACCTTATTCGGATCGGCAACGTGCAACCACACCATTTGCATTATAAATGTGGTAATCAATAGGTTATAAAAATAATTAACAATTAATACATTAAATATTTATGGAATTTATATATTTTGAACTATAGTATAATGATACATAACTTAAATTAACAGTCAAGCGTTGTCCTCCTTGATAATTAACTTTTGCATTTATTCTCCAACCACCTATACCACAAATCCCATATCGTGTAAAACTCTGAAACCTCCTTCTCATTTAAGACATGTGTTAGTCTGCACATTTCTGCGCATTCTAATATTTTATTAACTATCTGTTCCTCAGTTGGATAACTTTTCTCCTTCCGATATTTTGCAAAAGAGAGTCTAGCAGCTGTAACAATGTGGATAATCAAATATTTTTTCTTCTTCCCATATGCTTGTTTTAGTATTCCCAGGAGGTAAATTTTTGGTAGGAAGTTAATATCCTCCTCTATTACTTCTTGAATCCATTTTTGTATTATTTTCCAAAATTTCCTCGCTTCAGGACACGTCCACCACATATGATAGAAGGTACCTTGGCTATGGCCGCATTTCCAACACTTGGGGCTTGCGTTCAGGCGTAATTCCATCCTGTCATTTTCTGTTTGCTCCTTTAGATGGCATCTTGACCTTTCTGAAGAACAACAAGCCGATGGACGCTCTCTGCGTCCTGGGCCTCACCCTCGCTGACCTCTACCCGTGCGAGACGTGGAGTTTCACCTTTGGCAAGTTCTTGCCAGGCCAAGGTTAGTTTGATATCTTGGTCCTCTTCTGGATTGGGTCAACCCTCCAAAGGTTGAGTCGAAGGCGTACGCTGTTGGGATGAGATTTCTGAGATAAGAGGGAGATCCAGAAGCTCTTGCCTGCCCCGTCTGATGAGGGGAGGTAGAAAGAGCTTCAAAAACGTGGTTTCTTACTTCAATTTTTTTTTAAAAAAAATTGATTTATGTGCCACCCTTCTCCGGAGACTCAGGGTGGCTTACAATGCGTTAAGCAATAGCCTTCATACTTTTGTATATTTATACAAAGTCAGCTTATTGCCCCCACAAACCGGGTCCTCAATTTACCCACCTTAGAAAGGATGGAAGGCTGAGTCGACCTTGAGCCTGGGTAGGATTGAACTCACAGAATTACAGGCAGCTGGATGTTAATTGCTGCCTTTAGTAGGAGGCATTAGCCCTCTACGCTACTCAAGCTCCTTTTTCACAGAATGTGATAAATCGTGCTTCATTGGGCACTAAAATTCCGAGGCGTTCTTAATATTACAAGTGTTGCAGTGGTGGGATTCCAAATCTTTTCCCACCGGTTGGATGAGAGCGCGGTTCGCACACGCATGCGTGCAGCACTCAAACACTGCCCTCGATGTCAGCGCTGGTGAGCTGAGCTGTTTCCATGCGAACCAGCTGAGCTAAAAAAGACATAGGAATATAGGACAGGGAACGGCGGGGGCAGGAGGGTGGGGCCAGCCAGAGATGGTATTTGCCGGTTCTCCAAACTACTCAAGATTTCCGCTACCGCTTCTCCAGAACCTGTCAGAACCTGCTGAATACCATCTCTGAAGTAGTTGGCCTGGAGGTCCCCATAGAAAAGGTTGTAGAGATTAGAGAAGATTGTCTTCTCAAGACTGAGAACTATGCTAGAAATTGGCCCTAGCAAAATTTCTGACCAGAGAAATCTGTGAAAGGAGACAAACACAACACCATGGATATCTTTCTATGGCATCACCAGCAACGTTTCCATCCTGAAACGATCACGATGCCACCAATCCCTCCAGAGCCTTCAAGTGATGCCACTTTCTTCTCTCCCAAACTCTTTCCCCCACAGAAGTTCATTCATAAAACGTTCCATCCTGTTTTTATTCTACAGATAAAAAATCTGGGGGGGACTCGATTGGCTTCCCTTATCTTATCCCTTCTCTCTATTGTTCATTCTCTTCACTGCCAAATCTCCTTCCACAGGGAACCTCAATTGGATGAGGAAGCCAGATCCAGAACACAGGGACAAATGAAACTCTTTTTTCCCCACCGCTACCAATCTATTTTTGAAAGGTTGATAATTTTAAAAAAAGCACATTTAGTTCTAAACTTTGCATCCAGAGATCTTGGCAGCTCTTCTGCTATGGAATAATTCTACCGTTTGCACTAAACTATACTGTCGCAGAGACATCACTGAGGCACAGCTGGTTTAGCTCCATCTCCCCTTTTTGATGTTGGGCACGGATTAAAAGCTGGCAGAAATGAGAGATGAAAAAAAATCATCTTCTTCTTTTAATGACCGCATAATCCCTTGTGTGGTAGAGTCTGGACAACTGAATGGAGCTGAGTGTTTACTGGCCAGATGCCCTTCCTGTCGCCAAGGCGGAGTTTTTTTAGAAGATATATTTCTCATCGTGCCCAGAGAGAGAAATATCTGCCTCTACCTAGGACCAATCTCCTTATTTAATATCAGTTCAGCAATATATAAAAAGTTATTACTGGATTGAGATTTTAAACGCCGATCAATCCTCAGCCCAAACTTCATTCTGCTTTTTTATAACCAGATTGTTTGTTATTTATTCCTTGGCTGTGAGCCGAGATATCCTTGAAGGGGTAAAAGCTGAAGAAGGCCTGATCATTGAAACCAACCTTAATCCAACTGTGATTCACTTTCATTCCATTGTGTGTGGAATTACCTCGCGGCTCATCTTGTCAAATGTACCGTTGCGCTAGAAATCAATTTAAAATGGCCCAAGGACCAACTGCTTGAAACAGATGGTTCAATCCGGCGCAGGAAGTCTGTCCTTGATGGTTGCGTACAGGAGATGACACACCTACGGGAAATACAACCCACCTTTCTCACCCTTGGTTTCCTCTCTCTCTGTAGAAGTGGGCGTCTGCAGCTTTGCCAGATTTTCCAGCGATTTCCCCCAGGTGGCTCACCCGGCTTTCAATCCATCTCCACGCCAACAGGAAGCTCGTGACGAAGAAGTGGAACTAGCCCAGAAGCAGACTTTGTTGTTCAACATGTTGGAAATGCTTCAGTGTTGCAAGGTGAGGAGCACACGGGCCAGAATGGGTTCAAAAATAGTTAAGAGACAGGCTCTGGTGTAGACTTCTCGTGCTCCTGGCGGGAAAGATCTCACCAACGTGGCCTGCTGGAATGACCTATTGAGGTTTGGAGATTTTTAAGGGAGGCTTGGGAATTCTGGGAGTTGAAATCCATAAGTCTTAATGTTGGCAAGATTGGACGCCCCTGCTCCATGTATGGCTGGGGAATTCTGGGAGTTGGACTCTGGTGTAGACTTCTCACGGTGGGAAAGATCTCTGCAATGTGGCCTGCTTGAATGGCCTCCTAAGGGTTGGAATGTTTTAAGGGAGGCTGGATGGGACGATGGACTTTTTTGAGAGGGATCCCTGAAGGCCAAACTAGGGTGTTCAGAAAGCCAATGATACAACGGATTCCAAGATTGTTCAGATATGGTCAAGAAGGCAACAGCTGTAGGAGGTTCTACAGCAGGAGTTGGCCACAATGTCAACTTTATGACCTGTGGACTTCAACTCCCAGAATTCCTGAGCCAGTGGAAGTCCAGTTCATAAAGTTGATGATTGTCCATCCCTGTTCTACAGCCAATTCTCACCCTTTGATGGTGTATTTAGGGACAACCAAATAACAGAGTTTGAAGGGACTTTGGAGGTCTTCTGATCCAACCCCTGCTCAAGAAGGAAACCTTACACCATTTCAGACAAATGGTTGTCCAATCTCTTCTTTAAAACCTCCAGGGATGGAGCACCCACAACTTCTAGAGATAAGCCATTCCACTGATTAATTGTTTTAACTTGCAGGAAATCTCTCCTTAGTTCTAGGTTGTTTCGCTCCTTGATCAATTTCCATCCATTGCTTCTTGTCCTGCCTTCGGGTCCTTTAGAGAACAGAACATAAAATGAGTCAGTAGGGACCTTGGAGGTCTTCTAGTCCAACCCCCTGCGAAAGCAGGAGACCCTAGACCATTTCAGATAATAATATGGCAGATGCTTCTAAAGATCCCCCCTACAGATCATATCAATAAGACTCAGTCTTGCACAACACTGAATCAATAATAACGGGCAGGATTCCATACTTTTCTGTTCCACTGGATTAACTCTTCGAAACACCCAAATGGAAGGATGTGAAGGTTTGAACAAGGATACGCGATGGAGTATTTGTCATTCAATGCAGCATCGTCATAGAGAGTATTTTAATTTACTGCACCTGTGTATGGTTTGCCCATTGCACAGTGGCAGATAGGACACCACTCCAGAGGGCCAATTGCCCAGAGGATCATTGGTTGCCCCCTCCCCTCTTTGGAAGAGCTTTATAGCTCCTGCTGCCTTAAGAAAATTCAAAACATTCTTAAAGGTCCATCTCATCCTGGGCACCCTTTTTTTATTTTTTAACTATTACCCTCTGGCAGACGGTACAGGACAATAAAAACAAGGACAAATAGGCTGAGAAACAGAGCAGTATATATTGACCTCTACTGTATAGTGCAATATTAATGCAATATCAAGGGTTTTCGGTTCAATTCTATAGCATGTGAAGGTTGTGTGTTTGGATTTTGCTTTTATAATTATAATGTACACCTCGTACATGTCCTACAAGGTGTAATGACAATAAAGTAAACTAAGCTAAAACTAATAGGGACACGGGAGGAAAAGCCGGGGAATTGAACCCCAGGCAGGGAGACAGTTGCCCGTTCGACTTGATGGATTCTTAATTTTTCCTACGAAAGGTCACGTGTCATGAGATCTGTCATCTGATCGGCTTGGGGAACTGCCGTTGGCTTCAGTGCATCATGCAAGGGGCCCTCAGCTTGGACGAGATCCTGCTGCGGCCGCTGGAACCGTGCCCGATATGTCTCCGGAAGCTGCAGTATGTGGTGGGCTTCAAACTCATTGAGCGCTACAGGGTGAGTTAAGGATAAGAGGTGGCGTGGTCCTTCTTCTCTAGGCCAAGTCCAGCTCCTTGTTCGGGAGCTCCAAAAGCTCACCAGAAGAATTGAGATGTGTTATCAGGGAGGTCAGAGAGTCCTCATAGTTGGTGGCCTTTTGTCAGTAGACTCAGCCTGGGTCTCTGCCACCAATTTTCTGTTCCAAGTAAAGTTGGCCTTTGGTCAAGACTGGAAGAAGAAGCAATAGTGCTTAGACTTATATACCGCTTCAAAGTGCTTTACAACGCTCTCTAAGCAGTTTACAGCGTCAGCATTTTGGCCCCAACAATTTGGGTCCTCATTTTATCGATCTCAGAAGGATGGAAGGATGAGTCAGCATTGAGCTGGTCAGGATCGAACGCATGGCAGTGGGCAGAGATAGCCTGCAACACTGCATTGTAACAACTGCTCCTTCCTTCCTTCCTTCCTTCCTTCCTTCCTTCCTTCCTTCCTTCCTTCCTTCCTTCCTTCCTTCCTTCCTTCCTTCCTTCCTTCCTTCCTTCCTTCTGAAGCAACAATTTGGGTCCTCATTTTACGGACCTCAGAAGGCTGGAAGGATGAGTCAACATTGAGCTGGTCAGGATCGAACTCATGGCAGTGGGCAGAGATAGCCTGCAACACTGCATTGTAACAACTGCACTTTCCTTTCCTTTCCTTTCCTTTCCTTTCCTTTCCTTTCCTTTCCTTTCCTTTCCTTTCCTTTCCTTTCCTTTCCTTTCCTTCTTTCCTTTCCTTTCCTTTCCTTTCCTTTCCTTTCCTTTCCTTTCCTTTCCTTTCCTTTCCTTTCCTTTCCTTCCCTTCCCTTCCCTTCCCTTCCCTTCCTTTTCAAGCAACAATTTGGGTCCTCATTTTACCGACCTCAGAAGGATGGAAGGCTGAGTCAACCTTGAGCCTGGTGAGATTTGAACTGCCAAATTGCAGTCAGCCGGCAGCAGAGGCAGCCTGCAGTACTGCACTCTGACCACTGCGCCACCGTAGCACAAGAATTTAGATTTATTTTAGATTTTATTTAATTTCTATACCACCCTTCTCTCAAAGGACTCAGGGCGGTGCACAGCCAACAGTAAAATAAGTCCAAGTACAAAATTTAAAAAAAACATTTTAAAAACATATTAAACCATTGGCCTAATCCTTAAAAATAAACCCCAATAAAAATCATGTCTAGGCCAGAAACAACTTTTGGGTGGAGAGAAAGATTTGGAGAAGCCAAGAGGAGTTCTTTGCTTCCTGCTTGCAGACTAAATTGGCCACACGGGAGGGGAAAGGAAGTTGGGGAGTGGAAGAAGGCCGGAAGAAAATGCATCGAATCACAGCTTATAGTTCAGCCAGGTGTGAGCAAAACGGTTTAACCATCACGGATACCGGCTCTGACATTTATAGGATCACAGTCTTATTTGCCACTCAGTTCAGAGTTTGTGTTATGGATGCATCTTTTGAAGTATCGAGCGGTCATGTTTTCACTGGGGGGGGGGGGGACATTGATCCCAAATTTCTGCCTTAAATTAGAAGGCTGGATGAATTTAGCAGCCAAAGATATTTTCCAACTCCGTCACTGGGTTGCTTCAACTTGGAAATTCCTGCCTTGCAGGACTAATGCCTGGAACTTCCTTTTCAGCTCTCTCACTTCTTTCAAGTTGGTGGGAACTTAGCCTGTCCGCAGACGGTTTCAGAATCGCTTTGACAGCTGTTAAGAAACCAGAAAGTGTTTTTCCCCCATAGATGGCTAGCTTTTGTTTTGTGTTTTGTGTGTGTTTTTTTTTTTACAGAATTGGGTGCATATTTATAGACGGTGCAGAGAAATCATGGCTTGCACAATGCTGTGTAATCACAACAGAAAGAAACCCTTTTGCATGCTTGTTTTTTTGAAGGGAGCGGAATCTGGGGTACAGAAACTCTGTCCCTGGATGCAGACGGTTTCAGAATCACCTTGACAGCTGTTAAAAAACCAGAAAAGGTTTCTCCCTTCCCCACAAAGGTTGCTAGATTATTATTTTTTTTTACAAAATTGGGTGCATAGTTGTAGGCAGTGGTGGGATTCAAATACCGTATTTTCCGGCGTATAAGACGACTGGGAGTATAAGACGACCCTCCTCAGAGCCATTTAAGGCTCGTCAGAGCCTTATGGGCTGGTCTGCCTGGTTACAGGAGAATGAGACCCGGCGTATAAGACGACCCCTGACTTTTGAGAAGATTTTTGTGTGTTAGAAAGTAGTCTTATACGCAGGAAAATACAGTAATTTAACAACCGGTTCTCTGCCCTAATGAACAGCTGGATAGGCGTGGCTTGGTGGTCATGTGACCGTGTGGGCGTAGCCAACTCAACATCACTCTCGCCGATGAGCGCTTCGCCTTAGCTGTTACAATGTAGTAAGGATTAACCAGAGAGGCAGTTTCTGTAAGCAGGGCAATAAAGATTAGGCTAGAACCAACGCCAGAATGTTTCCTTCCTGCCTTTCTTACAGGATTAGCCCTGTAAAGTGGTGGTGGTGGGGGGAGGAGATTTCTTCCAACAACCGGTTCTCCGAACTGCTTAGAAAATTAACAACTGGTTCTCCCAAATAGGTGTGAACTGGCTGAATTCCACCCCTGGTTGTAGGCAATGCAGAGAAACGATTGCTTGCACAATGTTTGTAACCACAACAGAAAGTTCCACCTTGTGTTTTTTTTTGGGGGGGGGTGTGAATTTGGGGTACAGAAACTCTACGCCTGGATGCAGACGATTTCATCCACCTGGCTCAGCCAAGACGCGACAGATCTCTCCGTATCAGAGGACATTTGGCCCCCCAGTGCAGACTCGGGGATGGGTGGCGAGAACGATTCCGAGGCCATCACCTTCCTCTCGGAGCCCTTGACCCCAGACACGTGCAGCCAAGCTGCGTCCACCTTGCAGGATCTTGACCTGGATGAGCAGTCAACGTCTTTGGCCGGCGCCCCAGACCAAGAACAGCTGGGCAGGGGCAGCGGCACCCCCAAACCCTTAGACATGATCAAGGAATACAAACGGTGGCTCGAGATGTGCATCGTGGCTCTCGAAAAGGATGTGTCGGAAGACGAAATCCAGCAACTGGACAAGACTGTGGATGCCCTGGCCCGATGGGAGATGTTCACAGGCCAGCTGCCCCACAAGCGGATAGATTTCCATTTCCCCAACGACAGCCCTGGGCTGAGGAAAGTTCTCGGAGACAAATTCTCCTCCTTAAGAAGGAAACTGAACTCCAGAAAACTGGCCAGAGGGGAATCTTCTCCTCACCACTGGAGGTGGGAGGAGAGTTAGCTTCTCGAGACATTTTGCAACCCATTTTTTTTTTTAAAAAAACAAAAAACAACAAAAAAAATTCCAGCGATGGATTCCTCTGTGGGTTTGGTGAAGTCTCGTTTCTTAGATGACGCCTCGTCTTTTCAACTGCACATTCTTATTGTTTCCTTGGATGAAAAAGAATTTCCCAAGCGCAATAAAATACATCTGTTCTTATCTTTCCTCCGGGAGTTCCTGGTGGGGAGGGCGAGGCTCTCTTTCATCTACAAAGGGAGAATGTAGGGATCTTGACGTAGTAGTAGCTGTGAGTCTCGTTTCAATTATTGCCATTTGCAGGTCAAGACAAGATCCCTATCAAACACGGCGAGCCTGCTACCATGGGGAAAAACACACACACACACAAATGCAAATAAGCTCTGCAGGAGACAGCTTTACATGTTTATGTAATCGTCTTGCAAGTTATGTAATAACTCGATTTTTTTTTTGACAGTGGAAATTCGGGGTGGGGAACCAAATCCACGCTGTGTAGCATTCTCATAAGAGGAGCATAGAGAAACCCCTGTTATTCTGCCGTCTTCTGCCAGGTGCATCAGATTTCCTACCTGTTATCATTTCACCTGTTAACACATTTGTTGTCCAGAAAATGCCCCATTTGGCCTGAACTTGCTCGTGGGACAGGAGAGAGAGAGAGAGAGAGAGAGAGAGAGAGAGAGAGAGGGAGAGAGAGAGAGAGGGAGAGAGAGGGAGAGGGAGAGGGAGAGGGAGAGAGAGAGAGAGAGAGAGAGAGAGAGAGAGAGAGAGAGAGAGAGAGAGAGAGTGAGTGAGTCTGGAAAAAATAGGATATTATTAGGTGGGTTTCACTTAACTTTGCTACCAGTTCGTTCACGCGTGCCACCTCTGTGCATGCACAGATCATATTTGATGATGAGTGGGTGGAGCCTCCTGCCGTTACTACCGGTTCGCTCAAACCGTGGCGAACCGGTAGCAACCCACCACTGATTAGGTACCTTTTTGCTCAATGGTTGGGACGCAAAAAATCTTCATTTGAAAAGCAGGTTTCTCCCTCTTCTCCCACAATGAAGCTTTTGATTTTACGCAGCGGTTTTAGAATTCCAGATCTTGAAAGGGTTGCTCTTTCCCTTCTCCCCCACGAGTGATCTTAAAATCGGGAACGTAAACGGGAAACCAGTTCAGGAAGGATTCCCTTCGAAGGACCCTGTTTTAAAAGGAAATGTTGAATTAGCCCTTGTGAAGAGGTTGACCTAAAACCAGGATATAGGAAAGCCCGATTTCTCAACGCTGATTTCTCTACCTGAAGATTTTATCGTTAAAATAGCCAAATACACACAGCTGCTACCCTATAGCAGTCAATGAGGTGTAGACATACACAGGGCATCTTACACTGCCTAAATATCTGAAAAAGAAAACAATAAGCTTAACTTTGAAAAAAGGCAAATATAAAACCACCTGTCGGATCTTTGGACTCCTTGCTTTCAACCCCATGTTATCTCTCACGGGAAAGAAATCATGGAGGCTGACCTAGCGCGCCCCCCCCCCAACCCACAGCTGATTAAATATTGTTTTAATTGCTTCTGTGGCAGACCTTAAAAGCTGCAGGTCACACGCATTCCTCGTTGCAAGAAGCCGATCTATTCTTTTGGAAAATGCCAGGGGGGGGGAGAGGGGGGCACAGAAGATCAAGGCAGGCAGGCAGAGGAGAAAAGAGTATTTTAGAAATAAATAGTTTTGATTGATTTTTTAAAAAATAATAATAATAATCAGGGAAGAACAGAGAAGCCGGATCAAAAAATAAGCGTGCATCTCCTCCATCAGTTAGCAAAAGGGTTTGCAGAACTTGGAGGGGGGGCGGGATTTGTTGTTGCCATAGCAACCGGTTTCCTCCCCCCCAAAGGGAGGAGAATCTATCTGGCATCTCTTTGCAAAAAAACAGATGCTGGGTTGGGGCAGGCATCTGCCTCAGGCTTCCCCGTAGTTCAATTTTGGCACCAGGCTGAAAAAAATGCCTCTCGTGCACGAGAAGCCAAATGGGTGCTTTCTTCCACGTAGGTGGTTCTCGACGTACGACCGCCATTGATTGAGCCCAAGATTTCCGTTGCAAAGCGAAACGTTTGTTCAGTGAGCTCTCTGCCCCATTTTATGACTTTTTCTTGCCACCGTTTGTTAAGTGAATCACTCTGGTGGATAAATAGCAATAGCCATAGCCTTTGGGCTTATAGACCGTTTCGCAGCCCTCTACTAAGCAGTTTACAGAGTCAGCCTCTTGCCCCCCAACAATCTGGGTCCTCATTTTACACACCTTTATTTCCCCCAGACCTCCCCCCACATCAGTTAAATGGTCTTATGCATCACCCAGGCGTTCAAGCGAGATATTAAAGGAGAAATAAAAGGAAACGCCAATCTCTGCAACAGAGGGGAGCCAGAGATGCTACAATCAACTTGGCAGGCAGGAGAGGTAGGACCTAGACTTAGGCTAGTGCAAGATCCAAAGTCTAGTGAAGAGAAGGACCAGGGGAGACAGGATAGCAGTTTTCCAATATTTATGGGGCTGCCAGAGAGAGGAAGGGGGTCAAGCTATTTTCTAAAGCACCTGTACGCCAGACAAGGAATAATGGATGGAAACTCAACAAGGAGAGACTTAATAAGGAGACATTTTATGACAGTGAGAACAATCAACCAGTGGAACAGAAGTTGCTTTCGGAAGTTGTGGGAGCTTCCACCTTGGGAAGGATGGAAGGCTGAGTCAACCTTGAGCCGGTCAGGATTGAACTCCTGGCAGTGGGCAGAATTAGCTTGAAATATTCTAATTATTGCGCCACTATGGCAGGGAAGGAAAGAGGGAGTGAGTGAGATGGAAATGAGAGTAAGTAAGTAAGTAAGTAAAGAAAGGAGGGAAGGAGGAAGGGATGGAGAGGGAAATGAGAGGAAGGAAGGAAGGAAAGAAAAATTAGAGGGAAGGAAAAAATGAAGGAAGGAGGGAGGAAAGGAAGGAAGGAGGGAGGAAGATGGAAATGAGAGGAGGGAAGAAAGGAAAAATTAGAGGGAAGGAATAAAGGAAGGAAGGAGGGGGGGGGGAAAGAAGCAATCCTCCAAATTCCCCCCATCTGTTCAACCCATTAATTTTACACATCTCGCTGCATATAAAACTCATATTCCTTTTGCAAACAGATGGCCGTGCTGCGTTCAGAAAGGGTGACCGAATAAAAACGCTGCCATTTGTTTCACAATCTCTATTCCTTAAAAAAAAAAGTATTAATTGCCTTTGGGGTGCTCTAGGCGAAAGGCAGAATGCAAATCCTGCTCAGCCAATTTAGAATTATTTGAAGTTTTTCTTCCACAAAGCACCACAGGGTGGGAGGGAGGGAGATATACATATATATATTTATGGATGGAGATGGTGTGATATAGTGTTTGAATCAAAAGCTTGGCACACCAGCATAGAGCAATGAGCTGGAGTGAGCAACCTACTCCCTTTTCTCTTCGCAGCGTTTAAAGTTGTCAAAGGTCTAGAAGAGAAAACCACTTCATCAAGGAAAGGGGGTGCAAATGGAGGCCAGGGTCTACATCTCTTATAACAGAAAATTGACTTAACAGATACCATCTGTAGGATCTAACTGTGGTTCTAAGTACTAAAGCATGAAATGCCTCTCAATTGAGAGGATTTCTGGCTGCCATGCCAGCTACTGAAATGCTAGAAGTGCTGCACCAACAGAAGAGAGTAAGTTGTACTTGGGATTTAATTGTAGGGTTCTTGGGGCTGAGCTTGGTTTTCTTGCAGATGTTTCATGACCCAGTCATGGCTATAGTAAAAAAAAATCTGCAGGCCGTGTTATTTCTAAGAGAGGCCACTAGTTGCTGTCCCATCTATCGCAATTGCCCGCTCCCCGGCGGAATTTAAATTGTTTGGCAGAGTCTAAGGCACAGGAATAACAAATCACGTTTTAATGCATTTACAAAATTCCGTTATGTACAAAACAGCCGATTCAAAACGAAAGCCGTTACATTTTTTTTTTTTACACCACGGTGATTTTAATAACACAACTTTCATGAAAAGACAGGGTCGCTGTAAAAGAGGCCACAAAAAGTCCAAGAGATTTCCCTTTTCGACGAGGTGTATAAAATAGAACGACTGAAAAGCGCAGGGAGTTCCAGTTAGCGACAGAGGTGGCGGTACAACCGTTTCAATTTGAGGACAACACATCTGGACGATGTTGAGCTTAGAAAATCAAGGCTTGAACCCCCGTCTGTCGTCCCCGCACCCCAATATTCATACAAGTTCTTAAGATGGGATGCTGTTTTGAGGCTGAAGATTCAGAAAAACCTTTCGTTGGTCTGGGTTTCTCCGAAGTGGTCAGTGTTGACCTCAGAGGCGTATGGGCTGGTCCAAGAGATCAATGTTAGTATTATAATAATAATAGAATTATAGTCCTAGGGCTGGAAGGGACCTTAGAGGTCTTCTAGTCTAACCCTTATACCCATATCCCAGTCAAAACACTGTCCAGTCTATTTTCAAAAATCTCCAGTGATAAAAGAGCATCCACAAGTTATTCCATTGATTAATTTGCTCGCATTAGTGATAGCCCCATTCATTGGAGTAGTAAATAATTTTCACCTAATAAATGTTTGAGGGCCGATGAACAATCTGAAGCTTTGTGAAAAGGAAAAGCTGGCTGGGGAATTCTGGGAGTTGAAGTCCAGACTTCTTAAAAGTTACTAAGGTTTGTAAAATACTGCTTTAAAAGTGACCACAGTGGTTAAACGTGCCCTTCTCAAAGGATACACCACATTCGCTTTCAGGAAGCTTAACGGGAAGATTTACTATAGCCGAGATCTTTTTACAGGTAGTCCTCGACTTACGACCACAGTTGAGCCCAACGTTTCCGTTGCTAAGGGAAACAATCGGCAAGTGAGCTTTGCCCCATTTTAAGACCTTTTTTTTTTTTGCCACAGTTATTAAGTGAACCATTGCAGCCGTTCAGTTAGCAACCCGGTTGTTAAGTGAGTCTGGCTTTGCTCGTCAGAAGATCGGTCGCAAAAAAGGGGGGGATCATGTGACCCTTGGACGCCGCAACCGTCATAAATATGAACCAGTTGCCGAGGGTTTGAATTTTGATCACGTGACCACGGGGATGCTGCGATGGTCGTAAGTGTGAAAAAAAAGATCCTAAGTCCCTTTTTTCCCCAGTGGCGTTGTAACTTGGAATAGTCCCTAAGTCAACCGCTGTAAGCCGAGGACTAGCGAGAAGGTGTTTCCAACAAAAGACCTTCTCATCGTTTCCAAAACCGTTCTTGAAAGCTTTACGCGAAAACAATTCTGATGGAAAACCGTCTAGAGGTGGATTGTCTTTACATTGTGGGATTGGCACTACACCGAGTTTCCTCTTGGCCCCTGGCCAAGATGATGGAAGTTACACAGAATAGACGCGCCTTGACGGAGGCTTCCTTGGACAAAGGACAAACTGTACAACTCACTCCAGGCTATTCAAACTGGAACACACAACTCTGCGGAGTATAAATTCAAAGTCAATTGTCTTTTTATACGACCCGTTTCCTGGCTAGCCGGCATCGTTACAATCGAATGCTCTGTCTTCAAATCTGGTTTTTTTACAAAACAGCCCCCCCACCCCCCACCCCATGTTTCCTTTTTCCAAGCGTGCTTGGAAGAGAACAATCTGGGGCAGGAATGAAGGCAATTAGATTAAAAAACATTGTGGCTCTATCAGAAAAAAAAAACCCCATAGAAACAGGGCTTAGATGGCTAAAGGTCATGTCATATTTCTGCACTGGGTTACAAAAAAAAAAGTTCTTAACCGAACAATATACAGCAACGTAAATGTGGCCGAATAGATGTGCTTATGTTATATAGGCAAGTGCTGTACAATATGGATTTTTTAGGACTGAGCTAGCGGGGAGAATTAGAGCTGGCTTTTTCAGTTAAACGTAATAAATAAAGGCTGGCTGGTATACAAGTAATGTGGCAACCACAACAAATTGAGTTTAGATAGGAGCTGCCCAGCTGCTGTGGTCTAGAGGTGGACCTCTTGCCTCACAATCAAGAGGTTGTGAGTTCAATCCTAGGTAGAGGCAGATGTTGGGCTAGCTGACTTGAAAGGTCCCTTCTGTTAAATTAAATGTCAATTACAGTCCTTAAGAAGATGGTTAGGGTCAGGAGAATAAGCTTACAACAAACGGTTAAGGCGAAGGAGTAAAAATCTTAACCATGTCCTAAAAGCAATATAAACCGCCTGCAAGATCCACTGGGTGGGTTAGACAATTAATTTTATCTGGCTATCAAAATGTTTATTTGTTTCCCTTGGTAAGGAGCTCTGTTTGGTTATCGAAGAAACGCAGAGCTGTATAATACGTTTGGCCAGGCATGCTTCTACTATAGAGAAAAAAAAAAAAAGAATAAAAAGCAAGTTTTGATAAATACAGTGGATTAGCACACTGGTGGCATAAACCAGGTTTTAAGTACTACCTGTAAAGAGGGTTTGGAGTCAGTTTTAGAAGTCATGTTACCGGATAGATCGATTTTCATCTACACAGAAGAAACCCCTGGCAAAGAAATGAATTAAAAGTATGTACACATGTGCCATTATGATGTTTCTGAACTATGCAGAGTTTGGGCCCTTCCCCGTGGCAAGACTACTCTTCGAGAAATGTATCGGAAGTCCCTGGGCCGCTTTAGGATTTCCAAAGGATAAATATGGCATTAGCTCTTAATGATTAAAATAAAGTCCAACTGTCCATCAAACTTAAGAGGCGTTTCCCTTTTTTTCACCAACCGTTTTACAGCTTGCAAAACTCAAGATTCTTGGCAAAAGGCAAACATCTAATTTAGAAACGGTAAAAATAATGGATCCCAGAGGTTAACTGCTTCCAGGTGTGCGCCCGTAGGTAAGCCCTTAAAAGAAGCAGCCTCCGAAACAGAAGTCTGTGGCTTTTAATGATTTAAGTCTGTCTTACTTTTACTTCAAACCCGGAAACAAATGCAACCCGCTTCTCAGAAACAGCTCAGTTTTGCATGGAATGTACTACCAAAATGGAAAAGTGTGGCCTTTAGAATGAGGGACGTCACACCAGAAAAAAAAAAAAAAAAACCCAGTGTAAATCTGAGTGATTTACACACCAGGGGGTGGGTGGTGGTGTGGTGAAAGAAATGTAGAATTCCCCTAACTCAGAGGTCTTCAAACTTGGCAGTTTTAAGACTTGGGGACTTCAACTCCCAGGATTCTCCAGCCAGCTATGCTGGCTGGAGAATCCTGGGAGTTGAAGTCCCCAAGTCTTAAAGCTGCTAAGTTTGAAGATTTCTGCCCTAACTGGAAGTCACAAAAGATTTTTTAAACTGGTTATGGACTTGTGCTACCAGTGTCTAGACCAGTGATGGCGAACCTTTTTGGCACCGAGTGCCCAAATCGGAAGGCGCATGCATGCGCATGCTGGAAATCTGAAGACCAGCTAGCTGGCGCACACATGCTTGGTTTTTGGCCATTTTCAGGCTGTTTTGGGAGCTGTTTTTCTAAAAATGACCCCAAAACAGCCTGTTCTTTGGCTATTTTCCGGTGCCCGCGAAGACCGGTGCGCATGTGAGTGCTGGAAACCAGTAGAGACGGTGCGTGAGCCCACAGAGAGGGCTCTGCATGCCACCTCTGGCACGCGTGCCACAGGTTTGCCATCACAGGCCTAGACAATTGCCTTGCATTTGATTGTCCCCAACGGGTGCACGACATTCAGAGAAGAAGATAATAATAATAATAATAGGAAAGACGAAGCCCTTCGGTTTATTACAAAATATGGTACCAAAGTCACAGTAAACGTTTTGCACGCTTGAAGATTATCCCTGAATAATGATTGTAGGGTGGAGAAGGCAGGGCTTCAGTTGGATTAGTACATACCTCAGAGTAGACAAAAGTGTGAACCGCCTGTACACAAAAGAAAGGCACCCATAGTTAAATATAAACGTTTTAGAATGGAGGAAAAAATAATAATAATAAGCTCACATCAATGTTATTCATAGCCTTCTGCAAATTCACACATATTCTATTCTAGCCTTAAAGGGGCAAATTACAGGTGTTGAGTTTATGGGTTTTTAAAAAAATGCATCATGACATACATTGGTAAACCCCTATATAATTAAGAATAAACTCAAAGCAAGACCCTTTAGTCCAGGGGTCTCCAAACTTGGCAACTTTAAGACTTGTGGGCATTCAGCTTTGCTGGCTGAGGAATTCTGGGAGTTGAAGTCCACAAGTCTTAAAGTTGCCAAGTTTGGAGACCCCTGCTTTAGTCCAAACTCAGTGGCTCCAAAACATTGATTTTTTTTAAAACAGCAATTCACGACCACGCTATGGCCAGTTGATCCTTGCTAAGACCTTTCTAAAAACTGGGTTAATTTCCATATTAAGACAGGAAACCCTGTGGCAGTGAGGGAATTCTTTTTTTTAAAATACAGATCTAATTTTAAATAGAATCAAAGGTATTTTACCAAAGCACTAAATGTGTATTTTCACTACTACTGTCTCACCAAGCAGTAACAATCTCATACAAAGCCATGTTCTTCCGACCTAGGCTTTGGATATCTAACCTGTTTTGATATATCTTGCTATATATATGTTTTTGTTTTGTTTTTTGCTTGTATGATCGTCTAAATTTCAGTTTACAACTCTGGATTTCCTACATGAGGAAAGCTGAAGGCAGATTCCTTAAACAAGAGCTAAGACAACCCGTTGGCAAACGCAACCCGAATGTTGGCAAACCTCTGGGTACCCAGCTGGCTCCTATACTGACCTTGGAATTATGACCATGTATTGCCATGTATTCTCTTAAAAAGAACCCTCGGTGAAGAAATGAAATAGATTACCGAATGCATCATTTCAGCACCCAAAACTAGTTTAAGGCTGACAGGTATGGAAGCCAGGACGTTCTGGCACTTTTGCAGAATTAAGATTCATTCACACAGGCTCCCTTTGTGGTCCCCACCACTTTTGGCTTTTCAAAAGCCAAGAGGAAATCTATCGTTCAAGTTGTGTTCTTAGTTGAGGAGCGATGCAGCAGCTCGCTTAGAACTTCTGCAATTCTTCCACTTCTGCTTCTCGGCTTTTCCTAACTCAAGGCACAGCACGGATCTTCGGAGAAAAGACACCCAAGTGGTGAGAGGTCAGCCTACAACGGGGTTAGGTTTCCCTAGAGACGATTCCATTTTCGCTCACTGCAACATTATGTCCTTAAGGTTCTCCTGAAGGATGGTGTCCTTCACCGCGTGGAAGACGAAGCGGATGTTCTCGGTGTCGATGGCGGTGGTGAAGTGATGGAAAAGGGGCTTGCTGCGGTTCCGCCTCTTCCGGTCGAAGCACTGTACCAGGTAGCGCTGGACGTCTTCCAAACGGTGAGGGTCGCCCCTGAAGTCCGAGAAATACTTCTTGATGCTGACCGTCTTGACTTTGTCCACCAGGAGGTCCATTTTGTTCAGGAACAGGATGATGGAGACGTTGAAGAAGAGCTTGTTGTTGACGATGGTCTCGAAGATGTTCATGGACTCCACTAGTCTGTTGGTGCGGCGGTCTTCCATCAGGACCTGGTCGTATTCGCTTGAGGAGACCATGAACAGGATCGACGTTATGCCGTCGAAGCACTGGAACCACTTTTGGCGCTGAGACCTCTGCCCGCCCACGTCCACCATTTTGAAAGGGATCTTCTTAATGATGAAGTCGTGCTCCACGATTCCTTTGGTCGCTTTTCTAGCCAGCAAGATGTCTTGTTTACTGGGGAAATAATTCTGCAGAAAGAAGAAGAAGGAAAAAAAAAGAAAAACTCAGGAAGTAGGAGAAAGATCACGCTTCAAAAGGGAAGTTAAATCCGCCGAAGGGAGCGTCTAGATACACTACGGTGGAATGAAGATTCTGGAACTGAAGCTGGGAAGGATAAGCTAGACGCTAATCTTCCTCAGGCTATTCAGATGCCAAGGTTGCGTCTGTGTTTGTGTTAAGAGCTGACTTTTATCTCAGGTTATTCCCCCCCCCCCTCCCAATTTTGTGTTTGGTTGCTTGAACTGAGGGTTAGCGAACTTAATCTGAAGAATGAATTTCAGTAGTGTACAAATCTTTTGCAGCCTGGTTCCTGTAGCCTCTGAAGTTACGTGCCACCCTTTCAATCTAGGCAGTAAAAATCTAGAGCTCCTGATAAACTAGGTTTCTCTGATGTTGAGACTGGCAAACTGTCACTACAGGGAGTTTGAACAATGGATGCATTCATCCTGTCTTGGTTTTTTTTTAATGATCTTTTTTTTTTATTGAAAAAGTTTTACAATACAATTGGTTTTTTTAAACACTGGGCACAAAACATACTTTTTTCCTTCCCAGAGGAAGAGCTCCTATATATAAGAAATTATTAGTCTGCTTTAGAAGAGATATTATTTACTAAGTCCAAATGCTCAAACACTCAGTTCTATGATTTTGAGGAACATTTTCCAGGGCTATTACTTCTCTTATCTAGATTTGAACGTGTATGACACAAAACAACAAGAACAGAAAATCTCACCAACTGGCCAATCCGATCCAGATTATCCAGGAAATATTTTACTGATTCACCCTGTTGAGAAAGAGAAGTGGAGTGTATTTACTTATGGTTTACATCCTGCCTACTTCAACAAACTCTTGAGCAGCTCACAAGAGTTATATTTAGATTAAAATGTCCCATGGTTAAGACATACTGAAGACTTTAGTGCACAATATTCCTCTGAAAAAGCCACGTTTTCACCGCATCAGAGTTTCAATACCCCTTGAATTGTACTTGGAAAGATACTGGCTGCCAATGTAGTATCCAAAATACCCCGTTGAAAGGTGTCTCATCTGCCAGCATGCAAACGGCTGCGTTCTGTACCAACTAACTGACGTTTTGGGGTCAACTTCAATCATTTTAGAACCATCCAATTACAAGGCAATCAAAGCAGCTGTTTCTTCAAAATTTCCTTTACGTTAAGAAATGTAAAACTACAGTACAAGTGTGCTGGGATCAAGTGCATCGTCACAGAACTGGCCGTATTGCTTCAGAACCAGAAGTGTGATCTGGAAAAATCAACCTTTGAAAACGTATTTACACTGCTTGGCTCTGCCTTGAGATGATCCCTTTATGGGACAGTCCGTAAGCCAAGCTAGAGCTGTGTACACTTTGGGGGAAGAGAATTTACACAGCAGGCTGTAAAATAAAATAGCTTTGTCTTTATGCCCTTAGGACAGGCCATAGATTCTTCGTGTGATATGAATACAATGGCTCGTTCATTTGTTTCCTCAGTACCTGGGCAGCAGTTGTTTTTTTTTCTTACAAAGTAAAAAAAAACCCGAAAACCCCACAATACAAAACTGATTTGCTCTCTGTTGATCTGGATTGCTTACAAGATAAGACAACCTTCATGTGGCTTCCAGTAAAGCACACAATATTCACTTGAAAACCGTAAACTGTTTCCAGGTACCTCCACAGAAGGAACACATAGAGCAGAGGTCTTCAAACTTGGCAGCTTTAAGACTTGGGGACTTCAACTCCCAGAATTCCCCAGCCAGCTATGCTCTATGTCAGAGGAGCCTGTCATAGACTGGGAGTTGAAGTCCACAAGTCTTAAAGCTGCCATGTTTGAAGACCTATGACATAGAGCATAGCTGTCTGGGGAGCTCTGGGAGTTGAAGTCCACAAAATATAAAATTCCCAAGGTTGCACACCCCTGCTTTAGAGCTACGTATGGTCCCACCGTTCTTGTATTTCTCAAGCAAGCAAAATATATTCCAATTTTAACTGCGGTTGTTGTTTTTCTTGCTACATTATTGTGTTATTTTGTCTTTGTTTCTTTTGTTCACCAACAAGGGTTGAAGGTGGTCAGCATTTATGGCAATTAGTATATAGTACGCAAAACAGCCAGATCTATGAACAATCTTAACTCCCGAATAATATCCAAGGTTAGACCACAATTTTTACCCACGTCAGATCTTAAATGGGAACGCTTTAATCCAACTTGATCTAGTTCTAGTTTCAACTAGCGCTCTTATCTGATCTGACTGAGATTGAAGTGTACTTCTTAATTCTTAAACCCTCCATCATACTAACAATGTCTTCAAATCATTAACCTCTCAGTTGTCCTTGGATTGGTGGGGGAAAACGTATCTTTGTTATAAGCAAATAGCAACAAAAGGAAATAATATTTTGCTCAGGCTTAGCCATTTAACACCCCACAATTCCACATGAAACTGCTGTGCAAGATTGCTTCATTATACGTGAGATAATTCTCAGATCGCTTATCTATCTATCTATCTATCTATCTATCTATCTATCTATCTATCTTTTCTGAGATTTTCGTGGGTGTTTGTATGTAGGTCTTTGGTTATTTGGGTCTTCTCCCGCGTAAAGCCAAGACACTTCCAATTTTACGCGGGAAAAGACCCGAATAACCAAAGACCTACATACAAACACCCACGTATATGTATATGTATATGTATATGTATATGTATATGTATATGTATATGTATATGTATATGTATATGTATTTCTCTGTAGCCAGGTTCTTCCTACGCAAAATAAGATTTTTATGCAGCCCTAGTTCAGTGAAATCACAATTAGTTGTGCCCATTGGGAGACAGTGTTTGCTGGCTGCCAGAAAAAAAAGCCTAGAAACTAGTGAATTGTGATTTCACTGAACTAGGGCTGCATAAAAATCTTATTTTAAGTAGGAAGAACCTGGCTAAAGAGAAATACACATAAAGCCTACGAAAAAGAAAGAAAACAAATACTGTACCTTTACAGGGAGGATACATGGGATGAGGGTGTGGCTAACTGATGAGGGCTTATAAGTTGGAAATAGATCTATCTTAGTCTCCTTAGTCTCCCAATGGGCAGCAGAGGGTTTGCTGGCTGCCAGAAAAAAAAAAGCCTAGAAACTAGTGGGTTGTGATTTCACTGAACTAGGGCTGCATAAAAATCTTGGTTTATGTAGGAAGAACCTGGCTAAAGAGAAATACATACATACATACATTTATTTTACAGCTAAAGAGTTAACATAAAAATATAGATGATTCATTTTCACTCTATATCTCTCTCTTCTCGTGCATCCTCTGAGTCAGTCCGGCCAACTGGGACGACGTAGGAGGAGGTGCCGTCCCCATCGCTGAACAGCAGCCATGAGTCATCCCACATCTGGGAATTTGAAAACCCAGAACTGGGAACTTCAGCCCTGAAATAAGCCAGCTCCCACATCTGAGCATTGTTCCAAGTTTTTATCTTGTTTATTTCGGACCGATACCGTGGAGCTTCTTCTTGCTTTCATCTTTAAAAGAGCGCTTGTCCAATTTACAGTTATCAAGTATAAAAATTCAGGCGGTTTAGATGCTAGGTGAGTCATACGGATTTAATAAAACACACACAAAAAAATCCCGTTTTAGCACACGAGAGGGCAGGTAGTCCTCGATTTAACAATGCTTCATTTAGCAAGCATTCGAAGCTATAACAGCACTGAAAAAAGGCCAGACTTATGACCGTTGCAGCGCTCCTCGTGGTCAGGTGATCAAAATTTGGATGCTTGGTGACTGACTCATATTTATGACCGTTGGAGGGTCCCAGTGTCATGTGATTCCCCCTTTTGCGACCATCTGAGAAGTAACATTGACGGGGAAGCCAGATTCCTGCAACTGAACAACCGTGGCAAGGAAGGGTCGTAAAATGGGGCAAAACTCACTTAACGACGGCCTCACTCTATCAAAACAGAAATCTGGGGCTCAATTCCGGTGGTGAAGACGAGGACTACTTGTGTTAAGAAACAAAAATACTAACTAGAGCAGGGGTCTCCAACCTTGGTCACTTTAAGACCTGTGGACTTCAACTCCCAGAATTCCTCAGCCAGCTGGCTGAGGAATTCTGGGAGTTGAAGTCCACGGGTCTTAAAGTGACCAAGGTTGGAGACCCCTGAACTAAAGTGTCAAGTACTAAAAACACATCTCTTGTTAATGCATACCAGCTGCCCAGATAGCTATGCTTCAGGACTTATCCCAGCACAAAATGATAAGCCTTAATTAATTAATTAATTGCTTAACGCATTGTAAGCCGCCCTGAGTCTCCGGAGAAGGGCGGCATATAAATCAAATTAAAAAAAAAATGTAGTGACATATAGTTCTGATGAGCAGTTTTCCTGCCACAGTAGGGTTATAAATAGCCCTCATCTCTCACCATCACCTAAAATTAGAATTATCGCTGCATAGGCTCCATGCTTTCTGAATGGACGGCCACACACACACACACACACACACACACACACACACACACAAGCCTCTTTTGAAAGATGGATTCTGAGTTCAAATGCTCAGGGTGATCTCTGCCCGAAGTGCGTCAAACATACCTCGGACTCCCACGTTTTATATGGCCATCTAATCTGATTGCAAGATAATCCTAGACGGCTCAGAAATATGTTCAGGAAAAGGAGAATAAATAAAATAAACCCACACGCCAACACCACGTAACTCAAGACACAGCACCACATCACCTCGCCATGTTGTGACAACTGCCATGTATGGGCAAGACCGAGAAGATTCCATGGGAGGTAATGGAAACAAACTGAAGTTAAGCGAACAAGGGGTGAGGGGTTTTTTTTTTTAGGCCATGGGTAACATGAACTACGGTAAAAGGACTGGGGTTTTCCCCCCAAAAAAGTAAGGTCCTAGCATGCGTTTCAGCTAAGCTGTATAATATCTGTGAATAAGATGTGGACACTTTGATAGCATAGGTAGTCCTCGACTTATGACCACAATAGAGCTAAGCGAAACATCTGTTCGGTGAATTTTGCCCCATTTTACTTGCCACCGTTGTTAAGTGAATCCCTGCAGGTGTTAAGTCAGTCACGTGGTTGTTAAGTGAATCGGGCTTCCGCATTGACTTTGCTCGTCGGAAGGTCGCAAAAGGTGACCCCCCCCATGACACCAGGACACTACAACTGTCATAAATACGAGCCAGTTGCCAATCATCTAAATTGCTCCCATGGTCGTGAGAAAGATAGTCATAGGTCACGTTTCCCAGTGACGTCGTAACTTTGAATCGTCACTAAATGAACTGTTGGGAGTCAAGGATTAGCTCTACAAGGTTAGGATAGGGGTCCTTTAAAAAAGAATCCAAATTCCAACTACAACACACAGAATGCTGTGAATTTCTACCTAGTTCTTTATACTGCACATTTCCTTAAATGTTAACGGTCAACACTCAAGATTATTTATTTATTGTTTATTTATCGGTTCGATTTATATGCTGCCCTTCTCCAGAGACTCAGGGCGGCTTACAATGCATTAAGCAATAGCCTTCATACTTTTGTATATACCTGCTTAGTAGGGCTTTCGGCCCCCCCTAAGCGGTGTTCTCTTTTTTTTTTATACAAAGTCAGCTTATTGCCCCCACAATCCGGGTCCTCATTTTATCTATCTTGAAAGGATGGAAGGCTGAGTCAACCTTGAGCCTGGTGAGATTCGAACTTGCAGTAATTGCAGGCAGCTGGCAGCTAAGTGCTACTTAACTGCTGCTCCACCAAGGCTTCAAAAGCCCAATTTTGGCCTCAATTGTGGTCGTAAATTGAGGACTACCTATGCTATCAATTTGTCAACATCTTATTCAGGGGTATTACAAAAAGCCTTGGATTTTGCCTCTATGATATAGCATATATAATAAGTAAAACCATATTTTATCATCCCTCAAAGCAATACCTCGCACCGCTTCCTAGATTCTGTCCATATGTTCACAGCTCAGCTGTGCAGAAAGACAACTGCGACGGTACGATGCTAATATTTGGTATGCTTTACTCAAACAAGCGATCGTCCATATTTTAACTAATTTTTAGGTATTTTTTAATTTGCAGTTCTGGTTAGGCAGTAAACAGGTGATTTAACTGCTGATGTATAGAATTATTTTTTTTGGGGGGGGGGGGCAGGATCTTTCATGGAACCTCATATCCTGGGACGACACGGAAGTAAAACAGAAAAACGACTGGGATGGCAGAGTGGGCTAGCACTGGTGCCGAGACATGGCTATGAAAAAGCTGAGCTTGACTTGATGGACTTCACAAAGCCTCAAGTTGTTGGGTTGTTTACAAATGGATTTAGGATCAAACTCAGTTTCCTTAGGATCTTGATTACATTTCATGCTTACATTTCTCAAGGAGGTAATTTAGGATTCTTGGCCCGAGTCCAATGATCCACTCACAGGTTTGAAAGCTAGACTGTTTTGGGGTTTAGCCTTTGCAGCAGAAATATACTCCTCCTCCTCCTCCTCATGTCTGTTCAAACAATAATGTAAGCTCTAGGAAGTTTTAGAGCCAGTCTGCTCTACTGATTAAAGCACCAGGCTATAAAGCAGGAGATAGTGAGTTATAGTTCCGCCTTAGGCGTGAAAGGCAACTGAGTGACTGGGCCAATCACCAGGAGACAGTGAATTCTAGTCCTGCCTTAGGCATGAAAAGGCAACTGGATGACCCTGGTGCCAGTCACTAGGGGACAGTGAGTTCTAGTCCCCTCTTAGGCATGAAAACCAGCTGGGTGACTTTGGTGCCAATTACCCAGAGACAAGGGAATTCTAGTCCCATCCCCTTAGGAACAAAAGCAGGCTGGGTGATTTTGGGCCTGTCACTCTCTCTCAGCTCAACCCCCCTCACAGGGTTGTTGTGGGGAAAATGGGAGGAGGAAGTTGTGTTGGATATGTTCGCCACCTTGTGTTATTTGTAAAAATAAAGGTGAGGTATAATTAAATCAACAAACAAACAGATAAATACTGTCCAAACTTCAGCATTTATGGCTTCACCTATGCTGAAGAGCTACTAAACCAGGTTCTAAAGTTTCGATGTCTCACCCCAAAATGTACTGCACCCTGCCTCACTTTCTCACTAGAAGTTTCCTAATTTTATTCACCTGACTTCAATGGATAAATGGAGCTCAGTCAAGAAACCTCTTTCGGGTAGGTAGGAGGGCAGCTTACTCTCTTAGGACACATCTGTACATTTATTTGGGACTGGGGCCAACGGAAGCACAAATCAGCCACAGTCCAAATTGCAGAAATCAAGGTAGGAAACAAAGAGGTTTGAAATTGCTCCAAAATTGAAAAAAAAAACCTGTGGTGGATTTTATCTTTTGGTTATGAAACATGCCATTGGGGACACATTTTTGTATCGTTTTAAAAAAAGAAAGAGAAAAAGAAGAAAGCCACAGAAAGTTACAGTGGCCTAAATAATCAGCCAAGAAGTTCTTACTTTGTCAAGGAGAGGCCACATCACAAGAGTTTTTAGCAACTGAAGACTTAATGGAAAACCTGCAGATATGGGTAATCTTCCACTTGCGACTGTGTTGCGATTTTTTTTGTGTTGATGGACACAGAGAAAACTGCAATTGAGATTTGGATTTTCTGATGGCCAGGCCTCCCCTACAGTCATGGGATTTACATTTTGGGTGCTTGGCAATCCACCTGCATTGGTGGTGTCCTGTGATCATTTACAATTTATTTATTTATTTATTGCCAGAAACTGGTGTTTATTTCAGGTTTTGGGCAAAAAAAAAAACCTCTTTATAGGTGATGGGTTTGCTTAATGACCATAGATTCGCTTAGTGACCTTGGCGATTCACTTAACAATCACTGTAGAATTGGGTCAGTCAAGTAATGATCTACTGAGCAACCACCAAACTAACTTATGATCATAATTTCTGCTCAATTATGGTCGTACCTCTAGATCTGCCTGTATTTGGTGTGTGTGTGTGTGTGTGTGTGTGTGTGTGTTTCCATACATGATCTTCTGCCTGAATGTTTGAGGATTTCTCTGCTAATCTTGGAGTGACACGTATGTCAATAATATACTCCTCCAATTTGTTAGGAGCTATTTTGAAGCAACTTTCAATCTTCCGTAGAAGGCCAAAGACCCAAAGCCACAGAGAGAGTTTTGTGTTTCTTTCCAGTCTAACCAATTTAAAAGCGGTAGAACTGCATTCATAGGATGATGTTATTATGTGTTCTTGCTTAACAAGGAAGTGGTCCGGTTTGTGGGGAAACAATTCTGTGAGAGCCTGTTCTTGTATTTACAAATAAAAACAAAGGAGGTATTAATAATGCCCTATAAATTTCTCTGCTTAAAACAAAGCTCAGATCCGATTCAAAGCCCGTGCTGAAATTCCCACATTTGTTACTTCAGAAGCAGCTTCCAAAGCTTTCAGCATGTAATAGCCTGAAAGTTATAAGATAATCCTTAAACCCAGAAAGAGCCTAACATATTTTCAGATGATTTCATGAGCCATTTCTCTTCTCTTCAACCCAACAAAGACACACTAATGAAGTGAGCTAAACGCACAATACTGCATGTTCTTTAATTAAAAAAAACAACAACATCTAAGGTGTTACCAGATTCCTCCTGATTTTTGGCTACCATAAACTAACACCACCTCTCTTGCTAAGTGAAGGGGTTGTACACAGAATATTTTTTTAAAAAAAATCTACTTCAATACAGCACACTATGTATTTCATCTGGCTTGATATTTCTATTCACTGTTTACGTTTACATACAGAAGGTGGAAGTTTAAAATAGGAAGCAAATTGTTGTATATTGTTTTGCTGATAGCAGCAGTCATGATATATTACATTGGACTAACTGCCACAAGAAACACCATTAAAATGTATTACAAATATTGGCACCAATGTGACACAGGCAATCATCCGTTTTGTAAATCAATGCGCAAAAGCTATTCACACATAGCCACCTTATTTGCAGCCTCCAATTGTTTATATTTTGCTCCCTATTTTCTTGATGCTCACAAATATTCTCTAGTTCTGAAGTCAGAAAAGGAAGTCAGAAAAACAAAAAAACAAATTTTTTAAAACCTTTTTTTAACCTTGGTACCGACCCAACATACCTTGATAGAATGGGCTTGAGAGTTTTAGTGTTGACAAAATCATAAACACAATGCCTACACCTCAAAAGGAAGTAAATTTGTGGGGGGGAGGGATTTAATCATACTGAAATGGGGAGAAGGCATAGATCACCCATCTCTGCAATCTGCTTGAAGTTGCAACTACTGACTCTAGAATACTAGAATACTCTAGAATCTCATCTTTCCTATCACCCATCTCCTCCCACTGATGACTGCATGACTGTAACTTGTTGCTGTATCCTTACGATTTATATCGATTGTTTCCTAGTATGATTCAATTGCTTATTTGCATCCTACGACTGTTATGAAGTGTTGAACCTTATGATTCTTGAAGAAAGTATCTTGTGTTTTTATGCACACTGAGAGCATATGCACCAAAGAAAAATTCCTTGTGTGTCCAATCACACTTGCCCAATAATACATTCTAAATAGCTCTAAATACGGTCCTTCTACATCTCGCTTAGATGGTTCAGAGCCAGTAATTATAGACCGCTTTAAAGGGGAGAAGCATTGAGGAAATGGGGTGGGGGTGGCGGGAGATTTGCTTTTGGTTCAGCTTACTCACCAGCTGGTATTCACTTCGACGGCTGAAAGCTTCCTTGATCCCAGAATCCCTCCACAGGCCGGTCAGAGCTGGTACATACAACTGGAACATGGAGGGTTCAATGAACATGCCTGCTTTATTTTCAAAGGCCATTAGGAACATGGCATGTTTCTCATTTTCCGCGTACTGCCAAGGAATGCCCAGTTTGTCCCGTGCATCGACTAGAACCCTGCAGCCCTAAAAAAAACAAAAACCCAAAGCAGAGAAATACACTTTAGCTCCTCTGTTGCCCATCTATGCTCAATCTTTAACACACTAATAGAACCACGTGCCCTCCACTTGGCCAGTTCTCCCTTGCTCTACATTCCAAGATATTTTAGACAACTCTGAGAGCCAAATTCCATCCTTATTATTAAGCCGGGATGTGGTTTTCTTAAAGATAAAATTCCCATTTGTTGTGGGTTGTAGTGTACCACCAACACAGCAAGGCTACTGCGGGCAAAGAAGGCAAGAATTACGTTTTGCAACACCTGCAGCAGACGGCCAAGCTTGTTGGGAGACAAACTTCTGTTAAGTCTCCCTTTAGGACCACTTTTAAGGCACAGGAAGAGGTCCAGCAAAACCTTGCACAGAATAAACAAATGTTTTGGGTTTTTTCCCCCTCCTTCTTAGGAAAAACTGTGGTTTAGGTCAATAATCTAGGATCGGTTCGCAGGAGGAAAAGTCTGGATTCCTAAGATTTAGAACAGGTTTTTGTTTTTTTTTAACCCTCAGGCTGCAAAGCCGTATCTGAAGACAAGCCTGTGCAACTAACAGGGTGTGTATGTCCGGCCCTTTTTTCATGGCCCCGTGCACGTTAAGAAATAACATGGGCACATGTCGAATTAGATGTCTTTTGAACTCTCAAGAAAGGGTGGTGGGGAGAAAATGTTGTAACATCCCCCCTCCCCCCAATTAAATTATTTTTTCCTCCAGGAACTTTAATAAAAACATGGCTGCCACGATAATCCATGGGTCATTTACTTGTGGTTTTCTGAATCCACTCATGGGATGCTGAAAATTAAATTTTAGTTTAATGTTATGGAAATGCAGTCCTTACAGGCTTTCAGTATGATGGGTGGGAAGGATGTGAAATCCTTCATGGGTGGGTTCCTGGTCTCAGGGAGGACTAGAATTCGGGTTTCAAGCATAGCTGCTTAGCTCTTACACAGACCTGGACCACAAGGGGGGGGGGGGGTGCTGGGGAAAAGGCATCCTGGGATAGGCTGTTCCAACTTGGACAGCTCTGTTGTGGTGGGCAGGAGACCGCCAGAAAATCCTGCAGGCAAAGTTGGGGAGGTGGGAGGGTGGGGAGGGGGAGCAGTGGCAGACTGATCACCAATCCCTCTTTCCAAACTAACCTGGAGGTTTCTATTTAATAGGTGGATATGAGACCACCTGGAGATCTTGCAAGGTTGGGGAAAAAATGTGAAGAAAGCTAAATAGCAGGCTACCACCCTGCCAAGGTGGGTTGGGCTGAGGGAGAGGCCAAGCCCTTAATCCCCTGCTGGTTTCCGTGCCCAAGGCAGAAACTGGAACTCAGGGCCTCTTGGTTTCTAGTCTAGCCGCTTAACCAGTACACCAAACTGGCTCTTAAGGACGCACATCCGGAGCGGGAGAATCCCTCTTTTCCGAGGGGAGCGGGGGACGGTAGAGCCTATTCAAACTGGAAGTCTCTACTTAACAGGGGGATATGAGACCACCAGGAAATCTTGTAAAGTGGTGGTGGTGGTGGGAGAATGTGAAGAAAGCTAAATAGCAGGCCACCACCCTGCCAAGGTGGGTTGGGGGGGGGGGGGGGAAGGGTCCCTAATCACCCCACTGGTTTCCCAATCCAAGGCAGGACTCATTACATCGGGGGGGGGGGGGGCTCTCAAGGAGAGAGTGTGTGTAATGTCTCTTTCTAAGGGAGGGGTCCTAAATGTGTGTGTGTGGGGGGTCATAGGGGTCCTAAGTGTGTGTGTGTGTGTGTGTGCAATGTCTCTTTCTAAGGGAGGGGTCCTAAGTGTGTGTGTTTGTGTGTGTGTAATCTTTCTAAGGGAGGGGGCTTAAGTGTGTGTCTGCAGGTCATAGGGGGCTTAAGTGTGTGTGTGTGTGTGTGTAATGTCTCTTTCTAAGGGAGGGGTCCTAAGTGTGTGTGTTTGTGTGTGTGTAATCTTTCTAAGGGAGGGGGCTTAAGTGTGTGTGTGGGGTCATAGGGGTCCTACGTGTGTCTCTGTATTGACCCTAAGTGTCTTGTGTGGGGGGCAAATCCCCCTTTCTAAGGGAGGGCAGCCTATCCAGGGGTCTCTACTTAACATGGGGATTTGTGACCCTCCCCTTCCTCCCTCCCTCCCCCAAGGAAAGCATCATGCAGGGGCACTTGAAAGAAGCCTCCTGGGGTGAAGAAAGCAGGGAACAGACCCCGCCACAGGTCTGCCTTGAAAGGGGCCTGAGAGGTCCTCTAGTCCAACCCCCTTGCTCCAGGAGAAGAGACCCCCTCCCCTCAAATACCTCCCTGCGGGGGAGGGGCTTTCCAGGGTGGCTGGCTGTGGAGATCCACAAGGGGAAAGGAAAAAAGGGAAAGGAGGCCACGCGGCGACCCCACCTTCACGACGTTCTCGTAGATGGTGGCTCGGAACTCGAGCAGCGCCTTCTGGTCGAACTCGCGGCCGTGGATGATGCGCATCTGCTTGAGGAAGGTCGACTTGCCGCTCTCGCCGGCGCCCAGCAGCAGGATCCGCACCAGGCGGCGAACGGCGCGGCGCTCGCGGGCCAGCAGCGCGTCGATCTCGCGGCTCCGCCGACGCGCCTCGCGCTCCAGCTCCCGGCGGCGGAGGGGAACAGGCGGCGGCGGCGGCGAGGGCGACGATGACCGGGGCAGGCCGCCTTCCTTGCCCGGCTCCCCCGGCCCTGCCGCCGCCTCGACCCCGGGGTCGCCTCCCGCCGGCCACAGGCAGCGGCCCAGGGAGCGCACCACCCCGGCCATGGAGGCGGCGGCGGCGGCGGCGGCGGCCCCTCAGACAGGCCCGGGCGGGAAAGGCGCCGCCTCAGCCGCCACGACCTTCCCTCCGTCCTCGCCCTCACGCCCACCCGAAGGGGCGTGGCCTCGGGAGAGGCCCAGGCGGCGCTCGCGCCCCGACGCCGACGCGGATTGGTCGGCGTCTCTGGCGAGGCGGGGAAACACCCGCAGAGGGGGCGTGACGGGTTGGATCGGAGACCAATCAGCGGGCGAGGGGGCGGGAGGGACGTTCCTGAGAGACAGACAGAGAGAAAGAGAGCGAGAGAGCGGCGGGGCGGGGTTTTCCCAGGGTCAGGGCGGAGCGGGTTGGCGGGAGCCGGCGCTGATTGGGCACGAGGGGAAGGGGCCCGTGACGTCACGCGGGCGAGAAGGTTATGAATGGAGAAGGGGTGTCTATAACAGGCTGTCTCGCCCATCGTCCTTAGACAGGCGTGGGAGTGATGGGATTTGGAGTCCAGCGCTCTTCCTTTTGCATCATAGTCTATATAGGTTCTCCTGCTTGAGCAGCGGGCTGGACTAGAAGACCCCCCCCAGGTCCCTTCCAGCGCTGGTCTAGTTTTTATTCCTATTTCCTATTCTATCTAATAAGACAGACCCAGACTTCAGAGGAAAATTAGAACTGCAGAAAAAAACAGTGGCTACCAACCTGCCTTCCATGGAGGACCTGGATACTACACCACTCAAAAAGAGGGCTGGGAAAATAATTACAGACCCCTCGCATCCTGGACATAAATTGTTTCAACTCCTACCCTCAAAACGACACTGTAGAGCACTGCACACCAGAACAACCAGACACAAGGACAGTTTTTTCCCGAACGCCATCACTCTGCTAAACAAATACCGTATTTTCCGGCGTATAAGACGACTGGGCGTATAAGACGACCCTCCTCAGAGCCATTTAAGGCTTGTCAGAGCCTTATGGGCTGGTCTGCCCGGTTACAGGAGAATGAGACCCGGCGTATAAGACGACCCCTGACTTTTGAGAAGATTTTTGTGTGTTAGAAAGTAGTCTTATACGCAGGAAAATACAGTAACTCCCTCAACACTGTCAAACTAGTTACTAAGTCTGCATTACTGTTAATCTTCTCATCGTTCCTATCACCCACCTCCTCCCACTTATGACTGTATGACTGTCCTCCCTGTCCCAACCAATGGCTCCATATATCTCTGTCTTCCCCCACCTGTAGCCCAACATCTCCAAAAGCTCAAAGGCAAAATGCAGAAAACTCAGCCTGTCTGAGTTTATGCTATGTGTTGTGGTCCGCCAGCAGCCTGCAGAGCTGGCAGCGGAGTCGAACAGTGATGAGGCTGGGAAGGAGCATGGGCTAGTCCTGGAGGCTGGGGAAGACCCGGACGAGGACTCTGCGTCGGAAGCAGAGATGGGGCCAGGGCCATCTGGGAGTGATACGCGGACTCCGGAGCCTCCAGAGTCGGACCTCAGCGAGGCAGGGGAACAGGAGGAACCTGTTTCTAGTGCACGCATGTGCAGGGTTGCCAGAAGGCAAGAACAGTTAAAACTAAAGGGACAACTCGGGAGTAAGGCCTGGAGATGATTGGCTCCTCCCGTAAGTCTTAAAAGAGGAGCAAAGGCACATGGGCCCTTTGCAGGAAAGCAAAATTGTTCGTTCTGTTCCCAGTCGGCACCTCTATTTGATTCTGGACTCTGTGTGGCTTTGCCAAGTAGGTCTTTGGCAGCATGTCAAGGGAGATAAAGGTTGGTGATTATCCCGAAAGACTTTTTGCAACTAATTGGGACTCAGCTGTGAATGAACGTAATTCACAGCTGTTGCAATAAAAGAATTTTTTGGGATGACTCATGTGTTTTAATGACTCAGGAAGGCTAGGTTAGAACTCTGTGCTCAATATTTCCCAGAGAAAAACAATTCCTTCTGGAGGCCTTTGCTAGCTCACCCACCAGATGTCACCAGATCTCCATCAAGACACTGGGGCTGAAGCCTTTTGTGAGAAAACATTTCAATCCTAAAACCAAGAAACCCTGCTTATTAGATATTATTTTTCTCCTCCTTCAGTGTTCTTCTTTTTAATGAGTTTTTGCCCTAAGTTGTGGTTAAAAAGGTTCATGGGATAGTAGTAGTTGAAGCCCTAAAGAGCTGGGTTTGATTCTGGAAGTAGATCTTGTGTAAAAGATTCTTCAGATTCTGACTCAGGTAGGTTGGCCTATTCTGCAAGGAGTTGGAGGAAGAATATGGTTTGATTAGTCCAACATGTAATAGGGTTTAATCACAAATCTGAATCCACAATGGGCAGGCATTCCATAGTAAACCAACCCCAAATGAATTACGGCCATGATAACATGTGAATCCAACTCTTCCTGCATAGTGCAGCAAAGTTAGAATTACAATAGAACAGAGCTGGAAGGGCCCTTGGAGGTCTTCTAGTCCAACCCCCTGTTCAAACAGGAGAACCTATACCATCTCAGAAAAGCGACTGTCCAGTCTCTTCTTAAAAACCTCCAGTGTTGAAGCACCCGCAACTTCTGGTGGCAAGCAGTTCCACTGGTGAATTGTCCTCCCTGTTAGGAAGTTTCTCCTCAATTCCAAGTTGCTTCTCTCTTTGATTAGTTTCCAACCTTTATTTCTTGTCCTGCCTTCTGGTGCTTTGGACACCCCCTCTTCTTTGTGGCAGCCCCTCAAATATTGGAAGATTGCTATCATGTCACCTCTAGTCCTTCTTTTCTTTAGTCTAAAAGGTAAAGGTAAAGGTTCCCCTCGCACATATGTGCTAGTCATTCCCGACTCTAGGGGGCGGTGCTCCTCTCCGTTTCAAAGCTGAAGAGCCAGCGCTGTCCGAAGTCGTCTCCATGGTCATGTGGCCGGCATGACTCAAGGCCAAAGGCGCACGGAAGGCTGTTCCCTTCCCACCAAAGGTGGTCCCTATTTTTCTACTTGCATTTTTTACCTGCTTTCGAACTGCTAAGTTGGCAGAAGCTGGGACAGGTAATGGGAGCTCACCCCGTTAACGTGGCGCTAGGGATTCGAACCGCCAAACTGCCAACCTTTCAATCAACAAGCTCAGCGTCTTAATCACTGAGCCACCACGTCCCTTTTCTTTAGACCAAAATCGACAGTTGAAATCCCTTTTATTTTTTTTTATTGGCCACTCGGGTCAGTTTACAAGTGGTTAACCACAGAAAAGCAAAAGAGAATGGAACAAAGACGGCACAGATAATAAACCGAGAAAGGCCCCTGGGAAACGGATCCATTTCGGCGCAGAAATCCCCAAATTTCTGCTTAAATTCTCCCTCGATGCACCTCCGCTGCCAATTCAGCTTCGCAACCCAAAACTGAGGCCGTCAGGAAGAGTTAGTGGAGAGATCCCACAAAGGGGAAAACAGCTCCAGTTTCCATCGCTAACCATACTGGACCTCATCCTGTATTTTGCTTAATGATAACCATGTTTTTTTTGCACAAGGAGCCAGACAAACCTAACATGAGCCTTAACCAGCATGGATCTGAATGGGGAGGGGGGGGGGCTTTTAACAGACAGGCCAAGTTTGGTGGCTACTGAGCCGTTCCCTGTTTTGTTCTATTTGCAGAAGGGAAGATTGGGGGGGGGGGGTTGGGTTGGGTTAGGGGAAAGAAAAGCGTGTTTTGCGAAGTTAATACGTTTTGGATCATTGTGTTCTTATTACAGCCGAGCCAATCAAACCTCCGTCTTCCCTTTCTTCTTTTTTGAAGTGTGCATTTTTCAAGAGGCAGAAGGAGAAGACCTCTGATCAATATTAATATAATAAGAAAAAGATGGCTCAAAATATGCTTAGCCGTATGACAGGCCACATTTCATGTTATTTCATAGCGGGGGCTGGAGATGGGGAGCGCTAAAAAAGGGAAAGACAAATCACATCAGGCGATATGAAACTGCTGCAGTTTGGGAAATGACTGCGGGGAATATATATATATATATATATATATATATATATATATATTCCCCTTTATAGATAAAGGAATCCTGATGTCCTTTTTTTCGGGACAAGAAGAAAATTAAATTAAAAAAGAAAAAAACTCCTGGGTTTTACTAATTGAAACATTTAAAGGGCTAACAGAAATAAGGGGCCGTATGATTAAAAGCATTTAACGTTAATGGTTTATCTCACTTTTCTGATTGATTATGAGCCATTAGGGGGTTGTTGTTGTTTTTCCTCCCTGCTTATTTTCCTGCTAGCATTTAAAAGCACCCAGTAAGATTACAGATTGCAGATTAACAGAGTTAGAAGGGACCTTAAGGAAAAACTACACCATCTCATCTTAGGTTTGTCACCGCCCTGAGTCCGTAAGGAGAAGGGCGGTATATAAATCTAATAAAACTTAAACTTAAATCAGAATAAGGTACTCAGGAGAAGCTGTGGATGGGTGTGTATTACAGGTAGGTTTCAGCAGGTTCTGACCAGTTCTGGAGAACCGATAGCGGAAATTATGAGTAGTTCGGACAACCGGTAGTAAAAATTCTGACTGGCCCCGCCCCCCTTTTTTCTCTGCCTCCCAAGTCCCAGCCGATCCGGAGGGATTTTTCAGTAACCTTCCCCTGGAGTGGGGAGGGAATAGAAATTTTATTGTATCCTTCCCCTGGAGTGGGGAGGGAATGGAGACTTTACAGTATCCTTCCCCTGCCATGCCCACCAAGCCACCCCCACAGAACCGGTAATAAACAATTTTGAAACCCACCACTGGTGTGTATGGCATTACAGGTAGCCCTGGACTTCCAACTGTTTGTTTAGCAACCGTGCGACGTTACAACTGCTGTGAAAAAAGTGACTTATGACTGTTTTTCACACTTACGACCGTTCCCACGGTCACGTGATCAAAATCCGGGCGCTTGGCAACTGGCATGTACTTATGACGGTTGCAGCGTCCAAGGGGGGTGTCACATGATCCCCTTCTGTGACCTTCCCAGCCAGCTTCTGACAAGGGGAGAGTCCAGATTCATTTAACAGCCACCTTATTCACTTAATAACCACAGCAGTTTGCTGAACAACCATGGCAAGCGCAAGTCATTTAACAAGAAGGATTCCTTGTACTAAAGCAGTATTTTTCAATCTTAGCAAGTTTAAGACCTGTGGATTTCAACTCCCAGAATTCCCCAGCCAGCTTAGCTGGCTGGGGAATCCTGGGAGTTGAAGTCCACAGGTCTTAAACTCGCTGAGATTGAGAAACACTGTACTAAAGCATTTGAACAATACTCTCCTAGACTAGTTGGCTCACACGTTAAACCCTAAATCATTGGAGCTGCATTATATGTGACCTCTGACCCCCACCCCTACAGTAACGGGGTGGGTGGGAGGAAGCTCTGGCAAAATTCTTCCCAAAGCTGCAGATTGGCCCGATGCAAGATTTCAAGAGAACAAGCGGGGTTTTCTGAATATCCATCCGTTATTACCGAGGGCGTCAGGGGTGATCGATTCTGGAAAATTTACAAGTTCGTAACTAACCCTTGTTGTTGCTTACTCCACGGTCCCTCGCTTGGTCAATAAAGCCGAACTACAATCCATTCCACCACCGTCCGCAGATAACATGCCCAAGCAGTCTAGGCAAAAAGATCTTAAGCCTTTCTGGATCCGTTAAACCGGCTTTTCTAATCTGTGTTTAAAAGATTAGGAGGGATTACCTAATCAAGCTTAAGCACATTTCGTTTACACGGATTTCCTCCCTCCCTCCCCGGAGAAGACAGAAGCGGGCTGTTAATTTTCCCAAAGGGACCGAGGAGACTTTAACACACTTACTTCTCAGGTGAGACACCCATGGATTATGCTGGAGTTGTAAGTTGGTCCCCCAGCCTGGCACTGGCTCGGATTTACTCCACGTTCAAAGTCTTGGAAATTTGGTGAATCGGTTTCCTGCCTTATCTGGAAAGTGACAGATTGGGGAATGCTGGCATCAGCAGTTTAAAGTTGTAAGCGTTGTTTTCCTCTCAACCCTCCCTCCCCCTTGACGGAATTAATTCCCCCCTCCCCCCGGTTCAATTAAAACACCGATACCCCTGATGTAATCTCCCAGCCTAAAATTCAACTAATTGGCGTGGATGTTGTTTAACTTTGCGTAAAGATTTCCTGGTCCCGCTAGAACCAAGTCAGCCTATTTGTATTATTTGTTTGTATCAAGAGAGTTGTATTTTATTCTCATTTCCCTGCCCGCTTTCGTCTTTTCTTCCTGCCGGGCAGTTCTATTATGAAGTCTAAAATAAGTGTGCCAGGTCTCTTTTGTCATTGAATATTTACCCGTGCCATAATTCCTGCTCCATCGCCATTAGCGTTCCAAGGAGATGGCTGGGTTTCTTAATGCACAATTGTCGCTACTTTAAGGGGTTAGTAATTCCGGAGAGATGCTGCATGTATTTTTCAGTTTTAATGCCGGGTTTTCTCACCGGTGTTTTTAAAAGAAGGCACCTCTTGGATCACACACAGGACATGAAAAAGAAACGGAATTAGAACATGAAGTAAGCCAGGATCGACGGCCGTTAAACGAGTCTGACTTTGCTTGTTCAGAAGGTCGGAAGGGAATCACATGACATTGCAACCGTCTGAATTTGATCACCTGACAACGGTCGTAAGTGTGGAAAATGAGTCAGAAGTCACTTTTTTCCAGCATTGTCATAACTTTGAACGGTCACCAAATGAACTGTCGTAAGTCGAGGACTATCTGTAGGAATAATAAGGAATATTTTGGCTAGACCTAGCCCTTTTTTCTGCATCCCACATGTCTTTTGCAGAGATGCGGCTTTTAACAAACGTCTTGACGGTAGAGGGAGCTAGGATTCTTCAAAACAGCCATCATTTCTCACCCTTTTCCATCCTGTTGCTCAAAATGTACTTTAGAAAAAAGAAAGTTGAAGAAAGAGGGACGGGGAATAAAAACAACAACAATAATAATAAAAAAAACCATTGGCCTTTAGTCTTCTAAATTAACTGGAGTCAAAAAATGCTCCTCCTAATAACAAGAATCACAATAAGAAAAGGAGGGTGGGATTAACGAAGGTTTGACCAGTCGAGAGAAAAGAGGAGAGGGGGGGGGGGCGGACGGACGGATGATGACATGATAGAAGTCTTTCAGTATTTGAGGGGCTGCCACAAAGAAGAGGGGGTCTCCAAAGCACCAGAAGGCAGGACAAGAAGCAACGGATGGAAGCTAACCAAGGAGAGAAGCAACCTGGAATCGAGGAGGAACTTCTTAACAAGAAGACAATTAACCAGTGGAACAGAAGTTGCCTTCAGGAGTTGTAAGTGTTCCGTCACTGGAGGTTTTTTTAAGAAGAGGCTGGACAGTCACTTTTCTGAAATGGGATAGGATCTCCTGCTTGAACAGGGGGTTGGATTAGAAGACCTCCAAGTTCCCTTCCAGCTCTGATCTGCTTGAATTGAAAGATACTGAAGGCTGCGGTCAACGTTGAATAGAGTTCTCGCCCAGCTTTCAAAAGCTGGATCCGGCCCCACGTATCCTTGGGTGTGGGGCCAAGGAGTGCACAGGAAGACACCCTTTGTGGTTCTGCTGCCCTACCAGTTGTCAAGCTTGCTCTGCAAAAAGCAGGAAGGACCCACCCTCAATGTTTCCCACCTCCCCAATCAAGGCTGGTCTTCAGAACCTTCCCCGAAGACTTCTTCCAGTGTCCGTCTGGCTCTCACTGGACCCCGATTGGCTTGTCCTCTCCCTCCCACGTCTTTGTTCTCTTAGCCCTTGGTGACTTTTGGGGGGGACACCAATAAAGAGGCACAATTTGAGCGGAAACGTTGCCCCACGGTTTACGCAACGGCCTCTTGGTACTTAGTTCCAGCTGGAGTCACTTAATAGCTTGCTCCCAGTTATTGACTTACAGCGAGCTGCCAAATACTCATTATGAGGCTGCATTCCCAGAGCACCTTAGTTAATAGCTATTGATATTCCTACCTCTTCGGCGTTTTCCCAACTGTCCTCTAACTCAGAGATCCTATAGGCCCGCCACTCTTCTGACGGTGGCAGGTTGAAAAGATGATGTACGCAGGCCAGGAGAGAATTATCCCAATATTTCTTTCGTTCTGCTCCCTGCAGCCTTCCTCCGAAGGAATCTGAAGTAGCTCTGGATTGGGCCTCGGAGGGAGGGGTTGCGTGCGCTAGCGGGCAGGGGTGGACTTAAAATTTTTTAGCAAAGGGTTCTGTGCCCGGTTGCTGGGTGGGTGTGACCTAGTTTGCCTCCTGCACCATGGCGGTGTATATGTGTATTTTTGCCCTCCCTGGGCTACGGAGGCTTTTCTTGAGCCTCTGGGAGAATGAAAACGACCTCCCCAGGCTCTGGAGGCCCTCCGGAGGCTGGAAACAGGCCTATTTCCAGCCTTCTCAATCTTCTGATAGGCCCATTTTTACCCACCCTGAGCCTCCACGCACGCCCTGTACTTACCTGCAACCAAAAGGGGCCGCGTGGAGACTCCTGGGAGGGGCGGGGCAGGGTGGGCGGGGCCAGCCAGGAGTGGGATTTGGGGGTTCTCCAAACTGCACAGAATCTTAGCTAGAGGTTCTCCCGAACCCCTGCGAACGCACAGCCGCCCATCCCTGGAGTGACCGTATTTTCTTGGGGCAAAATAAAGAAAGAAAGAGAACCAACTTGGGAAAGAGGAAAATCAGAAAGAGATTCCACAGAATTTTTTTTAAAATAATGTTTTCTGTTTATAATGTTGCTTTATTCGAGAACAGAACCCCGAGGAAACCAAACCTTTCATATACTCCGGGGGCTGGAGGAGACTTTGGAGGCCTTCTAGTCCAACCCTCTGCCGAAGGATTTTTATTTATTTATTTATTTTTTTAATATTGTGGTGCCCAGAGCCGGATGCAGGATTCAAAATGTAGCCTTCACAGTGCAGTTCTATAGGCAGTCCTTGATTTAAGGCCCCGCTTCCTGTTGTACGTTGAGTCGGATCTCATGTCACAATAATTTTTACAGCGTTTATGAAGCGAGCCACCGTTGTTCAGTGAATCGTGAGGTGATTTTTATTTATTTATTTATTTTTTAATATTTTGGTGCCCAGAGCCGGATGCAGGGTTCAAAATGTAGCCTTCACAGTGCAATTCTATAGGCGGTCCTTGACTTAAGGCCATGCTTCCTGTTGTACGTTGAGTCAGATCTCATGTCACAACTATTTTTACAGCGTTTATGAAGCGAGCCATCGTTGTTCAGTGAATCGTGAGGCGATTAAGCAAATCTCATGGACATTAAGCAAGCCCAGCTCCCTTGTGCAACCACAGCACCGAATGCTTAAGTAGCAAGTGAGCACCCACCCCTTTCCTAGAGGAATGAAATATTTTGGGAAACATTAAAAAGGCAGAATATTATGTTTCCCTGTATGAGAAATGGAGAAGCATGTTTTAAAGACAAAGCAGCTCCCACCTTCCTGCCCCTACCCTTTTGTTAATAGGCCAGAGGCAGAAACCCAATCCTTTGTCAAAGGACCATCATCTGCAATACAATAGAACCCATCTAGGAACAGAAACTAACACAATGGGACCCTTTTAGCAACAGAAACTCACCACGTGGCACCTGGGAAGATTACATCAGCCAGCAAGGCTAGCTAAAACCCCCACCCCCTGGGAGTCTGACAACCAATCAGGATACTCTTTTGGGACCCCATGAAATTCAAAGCCAGAGAGAGCATAAAACCTGGGGACTCGCTGTATCTCGCCCTTCTTTTCTGTTCAGGAACTCAAACCATGTGATCCTGTCCACCATTAAACCATCTTTCCAAGCAGTCTCCATGTTTCCAGTGTCTTTTTCCCCACTTGGAGCTGAACCCAGAAGAATATTTCTTCCAACAATTAGATACAGAATCTAATTTTGGGGAGGCGTTTGGCGCCACCGCCTTCACCCCTCCTGAATTAAAATCCATCCCTTCTTCCAGTCTGATTTTTATTCCTGGAACGAGGAAGGAAAATGGCGCCATTTCATCCTTTGCTTCAAGCAGCAACATATTGTGGGTTGAGCTCCTGCAAACGCAGGCATATATAATTGAAAAAAAAAATTAAATTGATTGACTAAGACTCAGACCAATAATTGACTAATCTTTCATGCGCTGAGTGACGGCTCTATTGGTTATCCGGCGCTCTCGAGCCAAGACACATAATCTACACGAAAACATTAAAATTCCCTACCAAGGAAAGCTAGGCTCTTGCTGCCTGGTTAAATGGCCCAAATGAAAAATGGCCAATTACTTTTATAATTGTCCTCCGGTTTGCGCAATTGGCTCCGGTTGCGACCTACAGGAGCAGTCTCCCAGGACAGCCCTGAAAATCATCCTCAGAATATTAAGGACTAGAAACTTGGGTGCGGGTGTGCGCATGCCGGAGAGAAAGGGGGAATCGGGAGAAGGGAATCTGTATTGCTGGGCATCCGTAGCCCTGGGCTGTGCGTAGCTTTGGCTAAGCAACAGCCTCTTTTACACGGAGGGAGCGTGATGTTTTCCTCGCCGTTGCAAAGATCACGACCTCCATTTGGCTGGTCTCCTCCGTGGGGGAAAAGAAGCTGGCATGCAGATGGTTTAGCAGAGACCTTTCCGAACGTGCCCTGCCAGGCCGTGGAGTTTATTTTTGGAGGCTTACAAAGCAAATACGGGTAATAAACAGCGATGGGAAAATCAATGACGACAAATGAAGCACCGGCTAACGCCGTATTTTTTGCCAGCCATCTCATCGTTGGGGCTTTGATAAATGATGGACCGTCAGATCACAAGCCGTGCATTCCAAGGGCTGGGTGTGTGTGTGTGTGTGTGTGTGTGAAACAAGGACACGGGTTGCTTTCTTTAGGATGCCATTCGGGCTACAGGGAGGAGCATTATTTTTGTAGATAGATGAATAGAGTTGGAAGGGACCTTGTAGGTCATCTAGTCCAACCCCTCCTCAAGCAGGAGACCCTACACCGTTTCTGACAAATGGCAGTTCAGTCTCTTCTTGAAAGCCTCCAGTGAGGAAGCTCCCACAACTTCTGAAGGTAACTTCTGTTCCATCGGTTGATTATTCTCAAGGTCAGAAAATTTCTTATTTCTAGGTTGAATTTCTGGAGGACTGTAGATGTCAGGGGTGAAATCCAGCAGGTTCTAACAGGTTCTGGAGAACCAGTAGTGGAAATTTTGAGTAGTTTGGAGACCCGGCAAATACCACCTCTGGCTGGCCCCAGAGTGGGCTGGGAATGGAGATTTTGCAGTATCCTTCCCCTGCCATGCCCACCAAACCACACCCACAGAACCGGTAGGGAAAAATTTTGAATTTCACTCCTGGTAGAAGTCCTCAAAGACCTTTCTGTGTCTAGCCGTAAAGGTTCTCCAGAAGAATCCAGATAATCAAGGCAGAAGACTTATACCATCCTAGTCAAATAATTGTTCCATCTCTTCTTGAAAATTTCCTGTGCTGGAAGACCCACAACTTCTGGAGGCCAGTCGTTCCACTGATTAATTGTTCTCAGCATCAGGAAAATTCTCCTTAGTTTCAGGTTGCTTCTCTCCCAGTTTAGTTTCCACCCTTTGCTTCTTGTCCTGCCTTCAGGTGCTTTGGAGAATAGGTTGACCCCAGTCTTCTTGGTGGAAGACCCTCAAATATTGGAAGACTGCTATCATGCCACAAAAAATTCACGTTTGCTTCTGCTGACACAACACATAATATATTGCCGTGGCATAAGCATCTTTCTTGCAGGAAAGGTTAACATCCTTGTAAATTAAAAATAATAACATGAACAACGCCTGCAGCCACAGACGTGTTCGGCTGCCTGTCCTGATCCTAACCTCCACCTGCAATTGTTTCAGCTTACTTCAGAATCACTGTGTTTGTCTGTGCGGTCGGCAACACTGAAGGAGATCTGTGGGCGGCCGGGAATGGAGGGGAGAGGTAAAAAACTTAAGACAAGAGCCTTGGTGGTGCAGCGGACTAAGTGCTGTTATGTAGCACTTAGCTGCCAGCTGCCTGTGATTAGTGTGCGTTCGAATCTCACCAGGCTCAAGGTTGACTCAGCCTTCCATCCTTCCGAGGTAGGTAAATTGAGGACCCGGATTGTGGGGGCAATAAACTGACTTTGTAGAAACACTGCTTATGAGGAGCCAAAAGCCCTAATAAGCAGGTATATACAAAAGAATGAAGGTTATTGCTATAAATGCATTGTAAGCTGCCCTGAGTCTTTGGAGGAGGGCGGCATATAAATTGAACTAATAAATAAAGAAATAAATAAGATGTTGACCACAACTATGGAACCGAACCTCCCTTTTAAAGAAAGGCCCTAATGGACAGGATTTTGAATGCATGGCAGTGGCTGACCTCTTGATATTCCTATGAACCCTCGGGTCAAATAATATATATATATATATATTGTAGGATCTGAAATTGCAGCCCTTACTTAATGCTGACCAGCATCTAAGGTTCTTTCATTCACACCACGGTTTGTCAGGTGTGAAAGATCAGGTGCGCGCATGAAGGTCCAATTAAAGTGATTTATTGCTGTAATGTCAGATGTACGGGAATCTTCTCACCTGAGGCTTAGCCTCTGCTTGGAGTTAGATAAGGGGAAATGGAACTCAAGGGAGGTTGCACATCGTTTGCTGGTGACTATGCAGGGATTCTAGGATGATTCCCCTTTTGACTCCGCCTCCCCCAGGTTCTGTTGCTCCTTCTCCTACAAGTTGTGTCTTTTAAAAGCAAACTTATACACAAAAGATGAGACCCCCTGTCCCCTTTGGCAATTGGGTGGCCAACCTTTCCGCCCCCACCCCCCAGGACAATTTCAAACCCTCCACTGTGTCCTTGAGTGGCTATTGGTCTGTGGGGGTTCATCTCTCTCTAAAGTGACCTTCTGGAGATGTTAAAATCTAAGAATGCTGCTAGCAGGAATGACTAGAGACCTTCACATGGGTTAGATCTTCCTCTAGAAATGCAGTTTCAGTGGAAGTAGGTCACCTTCTTAAACCAATGGATCATTTCTCTTTTTCTCCAGATTTGTGTCTCTCAACTTTTGTGGTGACTTCAATCCCCAGAATTCCCCATAGAACAAGGTTCGAAAATACTCAACCTGCCAAGATTAAGAGAGACATCGCTCCAGACACGTGTATGTCCATGTCAAGGTTCTGACAGATGCTCTAATTAATTCATGAGCCTCGAGCCAAATTTCAAAAGAAATCCAATTATTTATTAGGAGCAACATATCGACACATACCCGAGTGGAGTCAGCTCTGCCCGATGTAGTTTATGTCCCTCCTGTGACCCTGTTCCCCCACTCCTCCCAGGGTGTGTCATAAATCACATTCTCCAATGGAGCACTTTTGCCGGCTGTAGAAAACACACTTCTCAGACTAGGCTGCGACCTTGAGAAGGTATGTGTGGAGAGTACGTCTGGTTGCTGCCATATTGCTCCATCAGTTCCCCCTCTCATGCTTATAGCAACTCAAAAGTAGGGCAGGAATGCTATACTAGTTGACAGTCCACTTCTGATGTGGATATCAAGGAGAGATGGCGGGTTAAACTTCTCAAGTCTTTGCTAAGGGTTTGGAGAAGCTTTTGAAGGGGAGGTCAGAGCCACAACTTACCCTTTGTTCAGCAGTGAGAGGTCAACACCCCTGAATTGGAAATCCACCACCTCTCCCTTGAAGTTTGAAGTAGGAGGTACTCCATCTCTGGTGGACTTCCATTTCACCATGGCTTCGATAAAGGGACACGGCGCTCAGCCGGTGGACAGAGATCTTCGGCTGCTTCGGTGGAAATACAGAAGAATTAAAGACTCCAAACGTTGCTTTGAATCATTGCTGACATAGGAGCCGTTGAGTGTTTTCTCTGAGGATTGCCATCCAATTAAAGGATTTAGCGGTCTTGATTAGGTTTTAAGTGTTTTGATTTTAACAGTTGATTGACTAAACTCGCTGCTTCCATCAAGGCTATTAAAAGCTGCCTTCGAGGCCGTCAACTCCGTAACTTACCCCTGGACTCAGTCAAATGGTAGGGTCCTGATCACTAATCATGGATCCATTTTAGAGGCTTCCATACATCCTCCCATGAACTGAGATTTTGTGTTCATGAAGATCTGGGTTAGAACCATAGGGTTGGAAGGGACCTTAGAGGTCTCCTGGTCCAATCTCCTGCCCAAGGCAGAGGAGTCCTCATACCATCTGAGACACATGGTTGTCCAATCTTTTCTTTCAAAAGCTCCAATGATGGGGCATCCACAACTCCATGAGGCAAGCTATTCCATTGATTAATTGTTCTCAGTGTCAGGATATTCCTCCATATATCTAGCCTAGATCATCTTCTGATGGATGTCCATCCATTGCTTCTTGTCCTGCCCTCAGGTCCTATGGAAAGGCAATTGACCCCATCTTTCCTGTGATAGCCCTTCAAATATTGGAAGACTGTGGAGATATCTCCTCTCAATCTTCTCCTTGTTAAGCGAAATACATCTGGTTCGTCCAGCTGTTTTCATCGCATGGAATCCCAGACTTTTATCTTCTGTGTTGGTCTTCTCTGCACTCTTTCTAGGGCCTGAGTGTGATTCGTGCATGGTAGAACCCACAGCCGATCTCACACACCAATGAAGCTACTTGTTTTAAAAATACAGTTAGGTGTGAATTGGGAGTGAATGAAACTCAAGAACTAAGGAGAAATTTCCTGACAGTGAGAATAATTAAATCAGTGAAACAACTTGCCTCCAGAAGTTATGAATGCTCCAACACTGGAAGTTTTAAAGAAGAGGTTGGATAGCTATTTGTCTGAAGCGGTGCCTAAGCAGGGGGTTGGACTAGAAGACCTCCAAGGTCCCTTCCAGCTCTGTAATTCTGTTGTATTCTGTTGTATTCTATTCTATTCTATTCTATTCTATTCTATTCTATTCTATTCTATTCTATTCTATTCTATTCTTCTCTATCTATCATCTATCAATCTATCTCTCATCTCTCTCTCATCTATTCTATTCTATTCTATTCTATTCTATTCTATTCTATTCTATTCTATTCTATTCTATTCTATTCTATTCTATTCTATTCTCTATCTATCATCTATCAATCTATCTCTCATCTTTCATCTATTTATTCTATCTTCTATTCTATTCTATTCTATTCTATTCTATTCTATTCTATTCTATTCTATTCTATTCTCTATCTCTCATCTCTCATCTCTCTCTCATCTATTTATTCTATCTTCTCTTCTCTTCTCTTCTCTTCTCTTCTCTTCTCTTCTCTTCTCTTCTCTTCTCTTCTCTTCTCTTCTCTTCTCTTCTCTATCTATATCTATCAATCTATCTCTCATCTCTCATCTCTCTTTCATCTATTTATTCTATCTTCTCCTCTATTCTATTCTATTCTATTCTATTCTATTCTATTCTATTCTATTCTATTCTATTCTATTCTATTCTATTCTATTCTATCCTATCCTATCCTATCCTATCCTATCCTATCCTATCCTATCCTATCCTATCCTATCCTATCCTATCCTATGAACTTGGTCAGTTTATTCAAATTTGAATAAATAAATACTTCCCCAGAAATGACATTCCTGACAGATGTCCAAGCAGATGTCAGGACAGAGGGAGATACAGGTAAGCTCACACCTCTGATCACCTCAAGCTACACCATCTTTCCTTTGGTTTTGTCTCGTTACTTCCAGCAAACCTTGATTTAACACAAAAGACGATCCCAGTCCCCACATCTCCTGTTATTTTGTTTGTTTGTTTGCTAGTTAATTTTTCAAGAAAACCAACCAAAAGTTTAATTTAGTTTCGATTATGGTTTATTGGAGATGGTTTGGGGAAATTAGACTCGGTCTAGACCAGGGGTCTCCAACGTTGACAACTTTAAGCCTGGTGGACTTCAACTCCCAGAATTCCCCAGCCAGCTTAATTCTGGGAGTTGAAGTCCACCAGGCTTAAAGTTGCCAACGTTGGAGACCCCTGGTCTAGAAGAACCTCTGGAACAGATGTGTCAAAGGGGCCCATTTATCACTCTTCCTACCATATGCCTTTTCTGGAGCTTTTATACCAGACAATCATGTTTGTGATGCTTCTCTGCCCTCTTTTTTTTTTTTCCTAATAATTTTGGCCAGGCTCACTACATTTATTCTGCTCACTGCTTCTTGTAACACATTCCAGGAGCTTAAAGTCCTGGTCAACACCCAACAGAACCTGGCCTGAGAAACAGCTCAGAAGTTTACTGAGGCATTTACGACCAGCCAGGGTTAATCTCCATTTTAATTCCCTGGAGGCGGGGGCGGGGGGAGGACAGAACCCTGCTGTCTTTTCCTCTTACCCCCCCCCCCTTCAAAGCCTTCCATGCCATCTTCCCCACTACAGCAAGCTGGGTGTCATAGCAGAGGTGGGGGAATGAAACTGATGGACAAGGTGGACTTCCATACCTTGGCTGAAAAAGAAAAATCAAACACTATGAAATAGTTGAAAATCCTTTACAGGCAGCAAAATCCTTTCGGTGCTTTTTTCTCGAATGTCGCAAAACATTGGAAAATATCAGAGTCAAACACGAATGGGAAAGGGAAATGCCAACCCATTTGCTTAGGGTTTTTTAAATTTATTTATTTATTAGAAGCAGCCTCCAACCCATCTTAAAATCCAAGCCTCACATTCACTTGTGATCTGTGACATTTCAGGCCAGGTTTTCCTCTGAAAATCCTGATTTGCTTGTCTTTTTCACGACCCTGCGCTCAGTTTTATCCAGCACAAGCCTCCCGCCCCTCCTCTTTGGACTTAACTGCTCAGAAAAAGATGTCACCTCCCCTCCCTCTCTGCAGCCTTTGCAATCAATGTAGAGAGTAGACATTAAGAGTATTTGCCATATTTGATAGATGCTCATGGAGGCATGGAAAAGGAGAGGGAGAGAGACAGAGGGACAAAGCATGAGAGAGAGAGAGAGAGAGAGAGAGAGAGAGAGAGAGAGAGAAGGAAAGAGAAAGAGAGAAAGAAAAAAGAAAGAAAGAAAGGGAGGAAGAAAGAGAGAGGGAGGGACAGAGAGAGAGAAAAGGAGAGAGGGGAGGGAGGAGAGAGAAAGAGAGAGGGAGGGAGGGAGAAAGAGAGAAAGGAGAGAAAGAAAGAGTGAGTGAGAGAGTGAGAGAGAAAGAGAGAGGGAGAAAGAGGGAGAGTGGGAGGGAGGGAGAAAGAGAGAGAGAGAGGAGAGAAAGAAAGAGTGAGTGAGAGTAAGAGAGAGAGAAAGAAAAAAGAGAAAGAGGGAGAGAGGGAGAGAGAGAGAGAAAGAGAGAGAGGATTTTCATGTGCTTTTAATATCTCTTCAGAAAAAAAAAATAGATGTCAAGTGACAAGGCCATTTGCACCAGGAAAAAATTGCCACTTAATTGAAGATGTCGAAATTGGGGACCTGTGGCCAGCGCCAACTCCAGAGCCTTCGGCGATCTTCGTTCTTCAAAGGGCTGGAAGATACAAAAAACGCTTAGTAGCGGCAGGCAGAGGACACAATCTGCCAGCACAGCTGTGCAACCTCTATTTATTTTCGCCCCATGTGAGCCCCCATGGAGGCCCAGGGGTGCACGGAAACGCCTGGCAGGGGCGTTTGGTCTTTCGTGCTCCAGATGGCGAAGGACAGAGCTACTCGGTGCACTTGGAGCTGGCTTAACGAGAGAGCTTGGGCAAAATGAGGCCATCGCTGCCTTCAACCATGCTTAGAACATTGAATCCTAGGGCTGAAAGGGACCTTAGAGGTCTCATAGTCCATCCCCATCCCCATCCCCATCCTCTCTCTCCCTCCCTCCCTCTTTGTCTCTCTCTCCCCCGTCCCTCCCTTCCTCCCTGTCTCTCCCTCCCTCTCAGTCTCTCTCCTCATCCTTCTCTTCCCCCTCCCTCTCCCTTCCTCCATCTCTCTGTCTCTCTCTTCCCCCTCCTTCCCTCCCTCTCTCCCCCTCCCTCCCCCATGTTTTTTATGTGTGCACCTAATATAAGCCCTACCCCAGAATAAGGCTTACTTAAGAGCCTGCGCAGCTGGCTGGCCAGCCATTCCATCTGGTTGCTCCTGGTGCCACAGCTATGAGGTGAGGCAGGGGTGCTGGTGGAGCTGCCCCACGCGCCCTGCACCAGCTTACCTCAGGAGGCCCATGCCCTGACATCTGTCTCACTGCAGCAGCACCGCCAGCCATGTGAAGCAGGAGCCCATGTGGCCGCCGGCACACTTCTGGTTGCACGTAGCTGCAATGGAGCAGGAGGCTGAGTGGCACACTGGAACCATTGCTGCGAGGTGAGACAGGTGTTGGGGCATGGATGGCCTGGTGGCAGGGTCCTCAGGTAAGCCGGTGCAGGGAGCATGGGGCAGCTCCACCTCCCGCCTCATGGTAGCGGTACTGGTGTGCCATGCACCCTCCTGCCCCGCTATGAGCAAGCAAAAGAAGTAGGCCTCCTGTACATGGGGGAAAAAATAACATACCCTCCAAAAGTGCTTATTTTGGAGCCCAAAAGAAAGTAAAACCTGCTCTTATTTTTGGGGAAACACAGTATTAAGTGGGCTGAGACACACATTTTGGTGGATCTGAGGCAGTGGTGAAATTAAAATTGTTTTACTACTGGTTCTGTGGGCGTGGCTTGGTGGGCATGGTGTGGCTTGGTGGGCATGGCAGGGAAAGGATACTGCAAAATCCTCATTCCCACCCCACTCCTGGGGGAAGGATATTGCAAAATCTCCATTCCCACCGGGCCAGCCAGAGGTGGTATTTGCCGGTTCTCCGAACTAGTCAAAATTTCCGCTACCAGTTCTCCAGAACCTATCAGAACCTGCTGGATTTCTGAGTACAGTTGGACCCATCTCTCCAAGGGATGGACCATGAGGAACACTGAGGCCTTCTCCGGCTGCTATTTATTTATTTTTTTATTTACTTATCAAATGTAGAGACCGCCCATCTCACTCACAGAGCGACTCTGGGCGATGATGTCTATTGAAAATGCTTCCCCATGACCCTCCCACTGTCAATTTTTGGATTCTTCAAGTTCCACGTTTACGCTTCAAAAGGTCTCTTTGGAAACATCTGGCCTTCAAGTGGCTGATGGTGTGGACAGTAGGAGTCAGACTACCAGGGAAAACAACAACCCACTTCCGTACCCCAAAGTATCCTTTGGAAGTCTCATCATTCAACCCCTTTTGGACACATCAGCTCTTCCATCCTTCCTTCTTCAGGACGTTCTCTCACCCTCAACATTCTACCTGCTACCATCTCATGAAGACAGAACAAAGTCTGCCATCTTCACCGAAGTCTTTATTTCTCAGCTTCATTAGAGGGATTCCCAGATCCCCAGTGGGATCTGTGCTTCACAACTGCTCCTCATCAACCCAGATAGTTTTCTGCTGCTCTTCCCAGACTTTATCCTTGATGATCCGGACAAGATCTTCCAAGCTGCTCCACGAATCTGTCTCCAACGAGGCGTAAAGGCAAGGTAAGCCCTCCAGTTCCTTCTCGTTCTGACGACACGTCCTCAGTAATTCCTCCTCCAATTCTGGTTTTGGTAGCAGCTTTCTACAGGACCGGAGAAGAGACACCCCCCAAAAAAACAGCTGTTAAACAGATGTGCACCCATAGAAACATAAGCAAAGAGAAACACCCACTAACAACTGTTGCTCATCTGAACATTGAAGAATACGAGTCTCTCTCTCTCTCTCTTTCTGTCTCTGTCTCTCTGTCTCTGTTTTTCTCTTTCTGTGTGTCTCCGTCTCTGTCTCTCTCTCTGTTTCTGACTCTCTCTGTCTCTCTGTCTCTCTCTGTCTTTCTCTCTCTCTCTCTCTGTCTCTCTCTCTGTTTCTTTCTGTCTCTGTCTCTCTCTGTGTGTCTCTGTCTGTCTCTCTCTCTCTCTCTGTCTCTCTGTGTCTCTCTGTCTCTGTCTATTTGTCTCTCTCTCTGTCTCTCTGTCTTTCTCTGTCTCTCTGTCTCTCTCTGTGTGTCTCTCTCTGTCCGTCTGTCTGTCTCTCTCTCTGTGGAGAGATATTGGAGGGGTTGCCCCCAAGAAGAGGAGATCAACCTATTCTCCAAAGCCCCTGAAGACAGGACAAGAAGGAATGGATGGAAACTAATCAAGCAGAGAAGCAACCTGGAACGAAGGAGAAACTTCCTGACAGTGAGAACAATTAATCAGTGGAACAACTTGCCTCCAGAAATTGTGGCTCCTCCATCACTGGAGGCTTTCAAGAAGAGATTAGACAGCCATTTGTCTGAAATGGTACAGAGTTTCCTGCCTGAGTAAGAGGCTGGACTAGAAGACCTCCGAAGTCCCTTCCAACTCTGTTATTCTGAATTTCAGGAATTATTGAAGTCTGGGCAGTATTTATGTTTCTCCATCCAGAAACGAAGAATCCTTATTTCTGTTTCTCTCCACCCCCCCCAAAAAATGATGGAGCCTGGAATATATTTCCTTCCCCATGAAAGGGTATACAGTGTGAAAGGAATTGTTGTAAATACATTCTTAGATTAAAAAGTTCAAGTTGAGAGAAAGGAGGGTCGAGGAGATATGACTAAAATCGATGGGACCAATTAGTTTCAACTTATGCATGTCTCATTAATTTCTGACATAATCACCGTGAACTTTTCCTTGGATCGGGAACAGTAATTTTAGCAGTGGGAGCCCCTAAAACACAGCTCAGCCATCCATTCCAAGGCAAAGAAATCTTAACCCATTAATCGAATTTCCTTAAAAATGCTTCATTCTCTCCCAATGCCATATAGCAGTAATGGCTAAGAAGGGAGGGGGGAGCGTGGGAGGTCCATGTGTGTGTGCCCACATCCATAATTCTATGAACCCCGTCCTGCGCAGGTGCACGCAACCCCCCTCCATCCTGCTCCTGTCCCCAGCCTCCAGAGCTTCTCTAGGAGTCTCTGGAGGCTTGGGACAGCAAAAACATCACTTCCTGTCCAGTTGGGAGTTGGGAATGGGCCATTTCAGGCCTCTGGAGGGCCTCGGAGGGAGTGGGGAAGGCTGTTTTCACTCTCCCCAGATGCTCAGAGAATAGAATTATTCTATTCTATTCTATTCTATTCTATTCTATTCTATTCTATTCTATTCTATTCTATTCTATTCTATTCTATTCTATTCTATTCTACTCTACTCTACTCTACTCTACTCTACTCTACTCTACTCTACTCTACTCTATGACACTCCACTCCACTCCATTCCAAACTGTTGTAAGTTCTGCACTATTAAAAATGTGGCTCTTTTAACATGCAAACAACGCATGACGGACAATCAATTTTCAGTTTTTGGGGCAAGCAGCATGGATGCTACAGCTAATAAACTAAACCAAATAACTGCGGCATGAATTTGATCAATCAAATGGTGTATTTCTGAACTGAAAAACAGCATTTCATGGTCTACTCACCCTGGGCGCCTCCGTTGCCACAAGAAATGCAATCTAACTAAACCCGTCCCCCACGTATTGTTTATGGTTCTCCAGCGTTTATTTACAGATAACTTAGAGATCCTTTCAATCTTCCGTGGGGTAGAGCATGACTGAGTAATAATTTGCTATTGATTTTCTATTATGTTTACACTTTGGCTGGTTTTCATTGTCATGTTCTGGAGACACTTCCATTTGTTTCCCGAAATTGGAGAGTTCAAGTCTCTTTCTACTTATCCAATTCGTTGTTTTTACAACATAAAATTTTATGATCGTTGACCATTTTGGAAAAAAGTAAAGCTGGACAGAGGGAAGGAGGAAGAAAAGCCAGATTTCCAGAAGGCCAGGAAAGAGAGGAAAGAGGGATATGGATAGTCCTCGAATTATAACTGCAGTTGGGATAGAAGTTCCTGTTGTAAGTCCTTGCAATGGTTAAGTCAAGTCAGAGCCGATTTTGTGACATTTTTACAAAGGTCGTTAAGCAAATCAGCATGATTATGCAGCTAGTAGCTGATTCAGACAGTGAGGAGGCTGGTGTGGTGCTGTGCCAGCAGCCTGTGCAGCTGGCACTCGAGTCGGAGAATGAGGAGGCTGGAGAAGATGTGGTGCCAGAGGCGGAGATTCAGCCAGGGCCTTCAGAACCTCCAGAAGCTCCTTTAAGTGAAGAGGACGAAGAGGAGGAGCCTCTTCTCGATGCACGGGCGTGCAGAGCGGCCAAAAGGCAGGAGTGGCTCCTCAAAAAGAGGTCTCCTCGAGAGTAAGGCTTGGGGCTAATTGGCCACTCCCTTAGACTATTTAAGGAGGAACACCGACTGAAGCAATTTGCAGGGAACAACTTCATTCACAGACCTTCCTGTCTTGTCTTGCTTATCTTATCAGCTTCCTGCAAATTGCTTCTGGGCATTCTGCCAACCACAGTAAGCTTTCAGTTATTACTCTTTGAATTCTTGGTGGCTGTTAATGCAATTAATTAACAGCCATTGTAAAATATTGGTTTATTTAGTAAACTAAGGTTTGAATGGACTTTGTGTGCGCTGCGTTCTCTGGGGTCTGTAGCTGGGGCAGAACAACCACGTAGTTGTTAAGGAAATCACATAGTTATTAAGTGAATCCAGCATCCCCAGGGGATTTTGGGCCAAAATTGGCAAAAAAATTGCAATCACATGCCGGCAGGGCGCTGCAGCCAGTTGTAACTGTGAGACATGGGCCTGAATGGCAGTCATATTGTGAGGGAGGTATGATGGTTTCAGGTGTGACTCCAGATCGTAAATCACATTTTCCAAGGCTGTCATAACTGTGTGATCACTTGTTAAATGAACGGTCATAAACCGAGACTACCCGTGAGTGCAACCATCCCATTTACACACTTAAATTTTAGTCCTGTGCTTACAAATTGCATCGGTTTCAGTTCATAGGATTGCAATTCAGCAAGGAAAGAAGGAAGGAAGGAAGAAAGAGAGAGAGAGAGAGAAAGAGAGAAAGAAAGAAAAAGAGAGAAAGAAAGAAAGAAAGAAAGAAAGAAAGAAAGAAAGGAAGGAAGGAAGGAAGGAAGGAAGGAAGGAAGGAAGGAAGGAAAGAAAGAAAGAAAGAAAGAAAGAAAGAAAGAAAGAAAGAAAGAAAGAAAGAAAGAAAGAAAGAGCTTTCTAGCTTTCATTTTTCTCCACAAGATTTATTCTCTCAAAGGTTTCTGGCTTGTAATTTTATTCGAACTATTATCACGCAAACTTCCCTCCTCCAAGGACCAACAGGTAGAAAAAGGAATTCCTTGCCAAATTTTGATTCTGAGTCATCCAAGCCAAGCATAACATCTGGAAGGCCGGGAACATATGGCAACCTTCCAGATGTGTTGCTGATTATAGATCTGCCAGCCACAACATACAAAAGGTCTGATTTTCCCGCATTGGCACCAACCGCGAGCCCTGATTTTAAATCATCAATTGCAACAAGGGTTGTTTTTGCCTTCTTCCCAGGGGTGAAATCTAATTACCTTCCCAACCAGTTCGGTAATACACACGTTGCACACTCAGAAGTCTGTGCATGTGCAGAGGGTAAAAAATAGGTTACTTCCTGGTTAAAACCAAGAAATAACAATGACTGGGCGGGTGGGCGGAGCCTCGCGCCGCCATCGCTCCCGGTTCTCCGAACCATCAGCCGCCATCGCTACTGGTTCAGCTGATTTCACCCCTGCTTCTTCCTCAAATTCATCTTCATATCGTATTTTTTTTATCTCTCCCCAAAACAGAATAGAACAGAATTCTTTATTGGCCAAGCGTGACTGGATGGACAAGGAATTTGTCTTGGTGCATATGCTCTCAGTATACATAAAAGATACATTCATCAAAAATCATAAGATGCAAGACTTAGTGATAGTCAGAGGATACCAAATAAGCAATCAAACCATACTAGGAAACTTCCTGGGGGAAGGATGCTGCAAAATCCCCATTCCCTCCCCACTCCTGGGGGAAGGATATTGCAAAATTTCCTTTCCCTCCCCACTCCTGAGGGAAGGATATTGCAAAATCCCCATTCCCTCCCCACTTTGGGGCCAGCCTGAGATGGCATTTGCGGTTCTCCAAAGTACTCAAAATTTCCGCTACCGGTTCTCCAGAACCCGTCAGAACCTGTTGGATTTCACCCCTGCTGCAGCCGTTTTAAGAGCCTTGTATTTCTGCAGGAGGCAAAGCGTCCCTCTATTTCCTTCCTCTCGCCCGTCTCTCTTTTCGGCGTGACCGACGTACCTGAATTTCTTGATATTTTTTTCGGAGACTTTAATAAAGAGAACAATGGGATATATCTTGGCTTTGATTAAATCTTTGGTGCAGCTGACGCCGAGTTCGAGCAGGCAGTGTTTGTTCTGTAAACACAAAGTCAGGAAAAGGACTTCGGTTAAGTACATCATGTATGTGTGTGTGTGTGTGGGGGGGGGGATTTAGGCCCACACCATCTCCAACAGGATCAGATAAATTGGAATCCCTTGATTTGCGCCTCTGATACGGCTGGTTTTTCATCAAGGGCAGATGATGGCCTTCCAGATTGTGAAAAGATTTTAGAAATCTTCTCTAAGTAGCACTGTGGCACCAGCAAGGATTTCCTTTCACCCTCCCCGAGACCATCTGTGAGCTTCACGACTGCGGAAAATCTGAACCTGCCTCTCCCTGGTCCTAGTCCAGCTCCGAAGTTAGCCCTGCGAGGTAGTCCAGACAAAATGCATGGGCAGGAATATTAGTTCTGTCTTTTTTTTTGTAAAGTTATGTTAACAGGCATATTTGGAAAGTATTTTTCCCTTGTCAGCACCTGAGGGCAGGACAAGAAGCAACGGATGGGAACTAATCAAGGAGGGAAGCAGCCGAGAACGAAGGAGAAATTTCCTGATGTTTAGAACAATTAATCGGTGGAACAACGTGCCTCCAGAAATTGTGGGTGCTCTGAAACGACAAGTTTTTAAGAAGAGACTGGACAGCCACTTGTCTGAAATGGGATAGGGCTCCACGTGCCACTCCACAGGTGGCACGCGGAGCTATATTGGTGGGCACGCGAGCTCAGCTCCGGCACACATGCATGTGCCAGCCAGCTGAATTTTGGGCCTCCAGGTCCCACCAAAAGTTGGCAAACAGGCCGTTTCCAGCCTCTGGAGGGCCTCCGGGTGGGTGAGGAAGGCTGTTTTTGCCCTCCCCAGGCTCCTAGAAAGGCTCTAGAGCCTGGGAAGGGCAAAAAACAAACCTACTGGGCCCACTGTGCCATCGCGTGAGGGGGGGGGGGTTGCACGCGCATGCACGGGGGGCAGGGCGCATAGTATTATGGGTGTGGGCACACACTTGCGTGACACCCCCTGCTCCCCCCTGCTTTTGGCATGTGATGGCATAAAGGTTAACCTTCATTGGTATAAGGTCTCCAGCTTGAGCAGCAGATTGGATCTCCAAGATCCTTCCCAGGTCTGTTTATTCTATTCTATGTAGTTCGGAGAACCCTCAAATCCCACTGTTGGCTGGCCCTGCCCTGCCTAACCCACCCCTCCCCTCCCAGGAGTCCCCACACAGCCTGTTTTGGATGCAGGTAAGTGCAGGGCACGTGCGAAGGCTTAAGGAGGGCAAAAAAAATGGGCCTGCTGGAAGTTTCAGAAGGCCGGAAATGGGCCTCTGGAGCCTGGGGAGGCCGTTTTCGCCTTCCCAGAGGCTCAAGGAAAGCCTCCGGAGCCTGGGGAGGGCAGAAATGCCTCTCCCAGTGGTGCAGGAGGCTGACTAGGCCACACCCACCATGGCCACGCCCACCCAGAAACCAGGCAGAGAACCCCTTGCCTGGATAGCTCAGCAGACTAAACGCATCCTGATTAACACCAGCTGTCTGCAATTACTGTAAGTTCGAATCTCCCCAGGCTCAAGGTTGACTCAGCCTTCCATCCTTTCTAAGGTGGGTAAATAGAGGACCCAGTTTGTGGGGGCAATAAGCTGACTTTGTATAAACTATACAAAAGTATGAAGGCTATTGCTTAACGCAGTGTAAGCCGCCCTGAGTCTCCAGAGAAGGGCGGCATATAAATCTAATTTTTTTAAAAATATATATATATTTTTTGAAGCTCACCCCTGGATAACAGAACAGGGGACTACACAACATGGCCCGTGATGATTTTTGCACCCAAGAAAAGGAGAACAACCAACGAAGAAACCACAGGGGAGGAATCAATGTTCTTCCCTTCCATTTGATGCCAACGGCGCGTATTGTGTGACCTACGTTGCAAAAGGATTGGAAAACCCTACCTTGGCAGCCACGGCCTCAAGATTTGCTGGGAAAATACATTCGTAAGTGTGCGGATTTTTTTCTCGTGAATAGATGATGGTCTCCGTGGAGTGCCTCCTGAAGAATTCTTCCTTGGTTATAATATCTGGGAGAGAAGGAAGGGAAAAAGAAAAGGTGAAAGAGAAAGCTGGAAGGACGCATATGATGCCTTTGGATCAGTGGTGGGTTTCAAAATTTTATACTACCGGTTCTGTGGGTGTGGCTTGGTGGGCATGGCAGGGGAAGGTTATTGCAAAATCCCCATTTCCTCCCAATCACCTGGGACTTGGGAGGCAGAGAATAGATGGAAGTGGGACCAGTCAGAATTTTTACTACCGGTTCTCCGAAGTACTCAAAATTTCCACAATGGTCGTAAGTGTGAAAAATGGTAATAAGTCCCTTTTTTCAGTTCTGTTATTGTAACTTCGAATGGTCATTAAATGAGCTGTTGTAAGGCGAGGACTATCTGTATTGCTAAAGGGAGATTTTGCAAGCCCAGATCTGTCTGTCTGTCCGTCCATCCATATCCTTATCTATCTATCTATCTATCTATCTATCTATCTATCTATCTATCTATCTATCTATCTATCATCTATCCATCCATCCATCCATCCATCCATCCATCCATCCATCCATCCATCCATCCATCTATCTATCTATCATCTATCTATCTATCTATCTATCTATCTATCTATCTATCTATCTATCTATCTATCTTATCTATCTATCTATTATCTATCTAATATATCTCTATCTATCTATCTATCTATCCATCTATCTATCATCTATCTATCTATCTAATCTTTTATAAAAAGATATAAATATAATAGTAAGACCTAATACAAGTGAAATTAAAACTGAGAAAGTGAAAAAGGGAAATAACAGCTACAAATGCAATAAAAAAGAGAAAAGAGGAAAAAAGAGAGAGAAAGATATAAAGAAGCAGCTTCCAATATTCTTCACAACAGTTATAAGCACGATGATATCCCAACCTCTCCCCCTCAAATTACATCATAACTCTCTCCTTTTTATAATCTATCCTGACTAATCATTAAAACCATCAATCAAAAGTGCCTTTTTTTCCCATAAGAGGTGCAAATATGGGTCACTTGGAGACCATCCTATGGACAGCTGAACTTAATTTGGGAAAAAAAATCTCAAAACGTTGGTCCTTGGAGCATCAGGGAGCCAAAACGCTACGAGGCAGGCCAAATCTTTGAAATCATAATTTTAAGAATGTATTTCACCAGGAAAAAAAAAATACACAATGCCCCAAAGTAAGACATTTATAGAATGAGGGAAACCAATAAAGGAGAATATTTGTAGCTCAGGATTGAAATGAGGGGGCCTTGGGGTTCTCTGAACTTTCTTGTTTTCTTGCAGATGTTTCATGACCCAACTAGGGAACACCATCAGTGCTAGAAGGGAATGGCGTTTGCAGAGAGGAGGAGGAGGAGGAACTGTGCGGCCTTTGGTGCTCTCTGATCGTGCTTATTCTTTTTGGCAGACATTTCAATACCTAACGAGGTAACATCCTCAGTGCTGTTTGCTGTCTATGTGAGGGAAACAAACAACACAGGTAAGAGGACGCAGAGCCCAGGATGCAACAGAAGGAGCCAAAAGGATGCTACGATTGCTGACATTACTGCTGATAAGAGATCACGAGGGAACCCAAAGCCATCTACAGGCATACACTCAATGCTCCAGGTTATTTAATTCACCATAGCTGGCAGATTCCCAGAGTCCCATTCAGCCCTCAATGAGCCTAGCGTGATGGGTCCTCAACGTCTCCCGACGGATAAATTCCAATGCCTTTCCGATTGCAAGAACGAAATTAGAAATGTTTTGAAGCAGGAGGGCTTCAGGTTGTGTGTGTGTGTGTGTGTGTCACCCAATTTGCCCTACCTGCCAAAGTTGGGGGGGCAGGGGAGGGGAGGCAGGCAGACAAGGCCAGCCATAAGTTTTTTTTTAAAAAAAATTGATTTATATGCTGCCCTTCTTCGGAGACTCAGGGCGGCTTACAATGCGCCAAGCAATAGCCTTCATACTTTTGTATATTTTATACAAAGTCAGCTTATTGCACCCACAAACTGGGACCTCAATTGACCTACCTTAGAAAGGATGGAAGGCTGAGTCAACCTCGAGCCTGGGGAGATTCGAACTTACAGTAATTGCAGACAGCTGGAGTTAATCACAATGCACAATGCATTCGTCTGCTGAGCTATCCAGGCTCTATGGCACGAACGGGACCCCATTGACAAAAGATGAGACAAAGGATTGTGGTCCTTATTATCCTCGGATCCGCCAGCGGCAGGCTTTCGCTGGCGGAGAAGGTGTTTATGCTGGAGCTAGTTAAAACTGGTGAACTTAAGCATGACCTATTTCGAGGAACAAGATACGCCGGGACAGGTTGGGAAGAAGAAGCGACGTCTGGTGTAATTGCTAGCCCGTGTTGTGGTGTCAAGATTCTTCGGAGAGACATGGTTTCAACAAAGAGGCGTACAAGACCTGCGAGGGGCTGGAATCGACGGCGGATGTATAAAAGGCAGTAATCACACAGGAATTGGATCAGAGCAAAAAGACTTTTCTTTTTCAGCGGCCTCCTTCTTAGCAGCAGGCAGGAACATGTTTCGGGGAGTTTTAGAAAGGAAACAGGGAGATAATGGCTGGTTCCCGAAACACGCTCCCAGTTATAAGACTCTATTTAGCCCCTTTCGCAAGACAGAGACACAACCACACAAACGCAGACCCCTTGCTGTCTTCCTCAGAGCCAATTTATTAACCACAATTAATCAATTTGAGTAGAGCTGGAAGGGACCTTGGAGGTCATCTAGTCCAACCCCCTGCCCAAGCAGGAGACTCTATACGATTTTAGACAAGTGGCTGTTCCAGTCTCCTCTTGAAAGCCTCCAGTGGAAAATTAGGATTCTGGAATTCAACAGTCTTTTTTTTTTTTGAACCATTGGTCCAAATGTGAACTTTTTGCGTTTTTCATACAGTATGTGTAATTTTTCTATTGGTGGAAAGAAAGAAGGGAAGAAGAACGGAAGGAGGAAAGAAGGCAAGAAAGGAAGGAAGAAGGGAGGAGGGGAAGGAAAGAAGGAAGGAAGGCAAGCAAAAGGAGAAAAGAAAGAAGCAAAAATGAAAAATAGAAAAAAAGAAACCTCTGAGTTCTGGGGAATTCTGGGAGTTGAAGTTCACATATCTTAAAGTTTGAGAAATGTTGAGTTAGCTTTAGACAAGGACTCCAGGATTACCTGGTTTGCATAAATTGAACTCCAGGGCTCCTCCTGAGTTGAGAAGTTTCTGGATCAGGGCCTTGGCCAGCATTGTGGGGCTGAAGAGGACGGGGCGCCGGCAATCGCAGTGGGTGGATTTCACCAAGCTGTATGGAATCAGGCTGAAGCTCTTATTGATCTCCGTCACGGAATCAAACTCTGGAGGGAGAAAATTGACTCCATGTAAACCATCCTAGAATGAGTGGGCAGCTCAACGAAAGGCTGAAATTCCATCAGATGAACATTGGAGAACCAGAGGTCAGACGATAACCTGGTTAGAAAACCCCTGTGACCATCTTGCTGGAATTATTCCGGGGCAGTTTCAAGGTGTTAAGGAGGAGTGTTGCGATGGCCTAGAGGTGGAGCTCTCGCCTCACGATCAGGAGGCTGTGAGTTCGATCCTAGGTAGAGGCAGATATTTCTCTCTCTGGCCACACTGAGAATATATCTACTGAACAAAACTCCTCATTGGCAACAGGAAGGGCATCCGGCCATTCAAACACTCTGCTATCTCCATTCAGTTGCCCAGACTCCATCCCACAAGGGATTGTGGGGTTTATTAAAAGAGGAGGATGATGATGATGAGTTTCAAGGTGTTAAGGAACAGCCTCATTGAGCAATTAGTCCTTCAGCTTTCCAATCTAAGAAAACGAGGTTCCCTCCACTTCACCCCGCAACCCACGATACCTTCAAATCTTTCAAGGAGTGCCTTGGTCACCGGATGCACTTCTGATTTGACCCGGCTGTCTTTCGAAGTGACGATACGCACCCGTTCGTTGCTATTCATGCGCTTGTATTTGTTTTCAGACCTGCTGACAAACTGGAAGTGGAGATTCAGGTTGGGTCAAGGAGTGAGCCAAAGCCGTGTTTCCTGTCTGGTCTAACCTCGTAAGGCTAGTGGTCAAAGAGCTGCACCTACTCTTTTAACTTGGCTTTGTGGCCCTGATTGTTGTTGTTACCTGCAAGATCTGGCCCAAAAGGAAACTGGCTCTGGAGAGACGAGGGCTGGTTTTGGGTTCGCTGGGAGATGCGGCTTCATCTGGTTGCAACGTAGTCTAAGAGTACAGCAACAGAGAGAAGGAAGAAGGAAGAAAAAAGAAGAAAAAAGAAGGGAGGAGGAGGAGAAGGAGAAGGAGAAGGAGGAGGAGAAGGAGAAGGAGAAGGAGAAGGAGAAGGAGAAGGAGAAGGAGAAGGAGAAGGAGAAGAAGAAGAAGAAGAAGAAGAAAAAGAAGAGGAAGAGGAAGAGGAAGAGGAAGAGGAAGAGGAAGAGGAAGAGGAGGAGGAGGAGGAGGAGGAGAAGGAGGAGGAGGAGGAGGAGGAGGAGGAGGAGGAGGAGAAGGAGGAGGAGGAGGAGGAGGAGGAGGAGAAGGAGGAGGAGAAGGAGAAGGAGAAGGAGAAGGAGAAGATGATATATAGGTAAGAATCCCACAACGGCAAAACAAATTTATGGGATGTAGAAGCAGGAATATTGAGAAGAGAGGCCCACCATGCTTGGAGGCCCTCAAGATGGGGAAGGTTGACTTGACGACAGCAAAATCAATCATCCATAATGAATGTAGACAGAATACCTCTTCTAGAATGGATGGGAATTACCCAAGAGGCAAAACTGCCCAAAACGGCTCACAAAGAGATAGACGAGGGATGGATGAAGAGGACAACCATCCCAAGCCAGGAAGAACTTACTCGTGATATCCCATAGACACTGTCTGTATCTTCTTTGCTTCCTTTGTTCATAAGTCGCTGGAGTTTTACTAGGAGAAGCTGCTGGGCTCTGCAAAGAAGAGTTGGGAAGGATCAGAGGTGGTGCCAAGGAAAGCTTTCAGCCTGACCATCCTCAGCTGGGGCCCTGCTTGCTCCCTTTGGATGGCCAAGAAATTTGGACCAAGCTCCAGGGAAGCCAGTAAGTGCTTGCCTGCCTATCATGACATGGGATGGACAATATGTGACTCAACTCTTGGAATACCTTAAGAAGTATGCAAGAAGAACCTCATTGCCACAGAGGCATCCACAGGTAGCTCCAAAAAGTGAAGATTGCCAGCACAAACATACAATGCAAGCCTTCTCCTTTTTCTACATGTGTCACATCTCTGGCACAAGGCTTGGCTTCAGCCTCATTTCATTGGCATCTGAAGAATGCCTTAGGGGCATGAGACAGACTTGCCACACAGACAATCATGGAGAATGGTGTTTGAGTTTTCAGCACACCAGCTTCCCATGACATTTCATCACGGCTGCTACCGGTATCTTGAGTTTTGAGCCCGTATCCCACTTGCATCCCCTGCCCCTTGTGCTCAGGAGGGGTTACTCACCTGCTGTAATTGGGGACTGTCCCCGTTTCCTCATCTTTGTTGGTGACGGGATGGACTCTGGCACAAAACCACTCACACTTCCCCTGGTACATGGTATCAAGGACGTGCAAGATCTCATCGCATCTCACGGAGAGGGAGCAGCAGTCCAGGTGGCTGGAGATGCTGAGGTTCAGCCGGATGTAGAAGGAGTCACCGGAGGTGATCAGGCCTTCTTCCATTTCTGAAAGCAGCTTCCGATAACCTAGAGTGGAAGGAACACAACCACAACCAGTTCCATGAAACTGCTTGGTCCTTAGGGCCCCCTCATTGGGTAGAAGCTTCACCCATCTTAAAATTGCCAAGTTTGAGAAACACTGGTTGAATTCTTACTGTGATTGTTCCACAGGTACAATTGTGCCCATCCATCTTGTCAACTCAACATCAGAGGAATAGAATGACAGAGTTGGAAGGGACTTTGGAGGTCTTCTAGTCCAACCCCCTGCTCGAGGAGGAGATCCCATTCCATTTCAGACAAATAGTTGTCCAATCTCTTCTTAAAAATCTCCAGTGATGAAGCACCGGAGGTGGCATTTAGCAGGTTCTGGAGAACTGGTAGTGGAAATTTTGAGTAATTCAGAGAACTGGTAAATACCACCTCTGGCTGGCCCCACACTCATCTGATCCAGCTGATTGGGAGGGAATGGAGATTTTGCAGTATCTTTCCCCTGCCACACCCACCAAGCCATGCCCACAGAACCGGTAGTAAACATTTTTGAATCCCACCACTGTGGAGCACCCACAGCTCCTGGAGGCAAACTGTTCCACTGCTTAATTGTCCTCACTGTCAGAAAAATTTCTCTTTAGTTTTTTTTAAAATTTGATTTATATGCCGCCCTTCTCCAGAGACTCAGGGCGGCTTACAATGCGTTAAGCAATAGCCTTCATACTTTTGTATATTTATACAAAGTCAGCTTATTGCCCCCACAACTGGGTCCTCAATTTACCCACCTTAGAAAGGATGGAAGGCTGAGTCGACCTTGAGCCTGGCTAGGATTGAACTCACAGAAATTGCAGGCAGCTGGATCTTAATTGCTGCCTTTAGTAGGAGGCATTAGCCCCCTACGCTACTCAGGCTCTAGGAAACATCAAATTCCCCATTGCACAATTATGAATTGGGGGGCAGAGGGATCAACTCTAGGAACCATCTGTCCTACCAATTCTGCAAATCCAACTTTTAGGAGTGATCATGAAAACAAACAAGATCTCAGGTTGTTTTTTGTTTTTTTTAAAAAGTGTAATGGATTATTCTGGTTTCCAAAGATCGATTAATCCTCCTGTCCTTTTATCCGCCCCCCAGATCCTAAAGATAAATAGGCCTTCTCATCCGAAGGTTTAAAAGTGTGGTATCTCACCTTCATGATTTGGTTTGCAATGCAATGTAACTGGTCCACTACATCGCTGAATTGTCCAGTGAATTTCCTCCTTTGTGCAAGTATCCAGGGGAACACTCATATTTTCTCCTCGGATGCAGCCCTCCACCTGTTGATAGGAACAGGGTTTTATTTTCCCTCCAGGCAATTAATTCTACTTACTAAATTACACAGCTAACACCTCCACCCACCCTGGTCTTCAACAACAGCATAATGTGATTTGTTATATAGATTTTTTTCCCCCTTGAAGGGCACAGAATGAAGGGACGGTTGATGCCTCCAATATGAACCTTCCTTAAAAGGTGGTTTTTTTAAAAGTTGAAAACTCTGCCCCGGGCAACTTAGACCTTGGTTACAGCAAGCAAGGAAGAAAAATAAGAAGAGTTCACTCATTCATCACTTCAAAGAAATGTGAAGGAGCATCCTTAGGGATGTTTGCAGGAATGACTAGGAAATTACGGACGCCTCACCAGAAGCAGTTGGTACCCTTCCCGGAGGCCAGCTTTCTCCGCTGTGGAGTTGACCTTCACGGAGTGGACAAAGCTTCCTTTGATGTTCCCTCCCAGCAAACTGATCTCTGAGCTCAGAGTGTCCCCGTTAACGACAATCTGCTGGACGGCATGGAAGACGTTTTGGAGGCGTACAACGGAGGTCACCGAGGGACGGAATGGCCTGTGTCAACAAAAGAGGGACAAGTCCTTCTTGGCTTCTCAGATGGCTCAGAGAAAGGGCTGAGATTGGTGAGGGGGAGAACCGGCAGTTCCTAGGCTAAAGAGAACAGTTGCACCAATGTATCTCAGATGCTTGCCAAGGCCATCAAGAGATTAGCCAAGTATTCGCTCATTTGGAAGACTAGGAGGAAAAATTCAAGGCTTTAAATTTTGGAACATAGCTATGGAGGAAGGCCCTGACTTCTTTGCATGCAACCAGCAATCCATCTGCTACGTTCACAGTTTCATTCTTGACAGCAATGCTGTGTCTCGTCTAACCCAAAGTTGCATCTGAGTGTCTTTTTGCCAAAGTCAAGAGAGACAGCGGGAAATTTAGAAAGATGCGTGGGACTGAAAACTACATTAGATGCTGCTCTTTGGAGCCCCTCCCGTCACAAGGCTGCTTCGAAAAGAGCCACAAGAAAAATTCAGAACAATTCTTAAAGCAGCTGGGACTTGAAGAACAAAAAAAAAGTTAGTGCAATCACAAATAGAATTTGGCACAGTATTAGCTCAGACTCAGGATAACATACAGCAGGAAATGAAACAATGGCAACGGACTTCTGAAATATCTGGTGTGTGCAAAAAAGCTTTATGACCTTTCAAAATTTAGCTTGGATATCAGCATCGGGAACTTGCAGATCATTTCAGTTCTCTTCCCTCCAAGCCAGGGCCCCCCAAACTTGGCAGCTTGGAAGCTGCCAATTTTTGAAGACCTCTGCTTCAAGCTTTATTTCTCTCCATCTTTCTGAGCTAACATGAATTTATATGAACTACTGTATTCTTCAGAAGAATCGAAGAACAGTTTTTCCGGATGCTACCACGGATGATGAGGAGGGGGTACCACATTCCCTATGTGACAACCTTTTGTGTGCATTCTGCAGTAATCCCCTGTTGTGACCCAGGCCCAAAGTAAGTAGTACGAAAATCAACCAGTGCAAACAACAAACAAACTTTATTCGAACAGCTGAGAATTACTTCATTCCCAGCGTCATTTAACTAAATTAAAGCAAATTCCTCCCAACACAAATTCCTCAGTCCTATCTCAAACCTTGGTCCAATTAGGCAAACTGCCAAAGGCCTTTCTTGGCAAACGTTCAGAAGTCCCAGATACAAAAATAAACGTAGATGAAGAAGAAGATGAAGCTACCAATGTTGTTTTCTGGCAAAGCCCAAACACCATTGATGGTCTGTTTTAAGCCTTATGGGAGGGGCCAATCATCTCTTGGCCCTACTCCCGAGTCATCCTCTTTGCTTGAGCTGCTCCTGCCTTGTGGCAGCTCTTCTCATGCGTGCACTAGGAACAGGCTCCTCCTGTTCCTCTGCCTCTCTGCTGTCAGCCTCTGGAGGCTCCGGAGTCTGCACATCACTCCCCAATGGCCCTGGCCCCATCTCTGCCTCTGATGCAGAGCCCTCATCCGGGCCTTCCGCAGCCTCCAGGACTGGCCCCTGTTCTTCCTCAGCCTCATTGCTGTCCGACTCCGCTGCCAGCTCCGCAGGCTGTTGGCGGACCACAACATCCCCCAGCAATGGTACAATTCAGTGATGAAATTTGAACCGGTTTGCTACCATGTGCGCTGTGTGTGTGCCAAATGTGTGCTGCATGTGCATGCGCAATGCACACCAAAAGGAGGCTTGGGAATTTAAGTAGAACAGCGAGTGGGGGATCAGCTGTGCCCCATGATTTAGCTTCGTTAGAAAGCAGGATTTCCTGCTTTCTAGCAAAGCTAAACCGTGCAGCACAGCTGATTGTCGGAAATACCAGTTCAGAGGAACTGGTAGCTTTTTTTTCTACTACCGGTTCGCCAGAACTGGTAGTTTTTATCACTACCAGTTCGCCTGGACCAGAGCGAACTGGTAGCATTTCATCCCTGGTACAATCCAAGAAAAAGCTGTTTTACAATTCCATTTTGCCAAGTACCTAAACCAGACTAAAAGCAACACCATACCTTTCCAGAGAGAACTTTCTGAAAATAGAATTGACTTGTTCCAGATCCAGCCCTTCAGAATGGTGGGAAGAGGAGGAGGAAGGTAATGAGGAATACCTGTCCGGGACATCATCTGGAAAAGGAAGTGTGGAATAAATAAATTTATGACATGGATGGATATGGAGGAAAGAAAAATATTCTTCTTAAAGAAAGAGTAACAAGAGAAAAAAAATGGTTTGAAATATAGACAGGACTTGATACATTTGCCTGGATGGATTATCTTTGGGTTATTAAAAAAATTAATGGTAAGGAGCCTTTCCAAATCAGTTTGTCTCTTGGTGATCTTCTCATGAACTTTATGGATCCATCCATGTTCCTTTCTAGACAACAGAAACTTCTGACTGACCTTGTCTGGGTTCAGAAGTTGAAAGACCTTCTGGAAGAAAACAGTTGGCATGCTACTTCTCTACAGTTGACAAAATCCTACATGAGGATGTCCCAAATGACCAGGAATATCCCATCAGGTAGGAACTGTGGATGGACAATTTGTTATTCTTCTGATAGGTCTTTACCTTTAAATTGGAGTATGAGTGGGCAGCATTTCAAACAGAGATTCTTCATAAAGTACCATGAGGCCTAAATAAGGTCCAGAAGATCATCTCCGTCCATCAGATGATGTTACTGTACTCAGAATGCTGGTCTTCAAAAAGAAGAACGTCTTCCAAATCTCTTACCTTCTAATTCCAGAGTATCACAGCCAAAACTGTCATCTTCTTCGGTCAAACTGGAATGAAGAAATACATACAGATCTCTCTCTCTCTTTCTCTCTCGCCACGATGTCTCGTTTGCACATCTTAATACCCCTTAGGAGGTAGCCCAAATCTTGGAGTCAGAACATCTCTGATGTAGGAAGGGGCCAGAGGTGGCCATGGAAGAGTGAGCAGGCGCCAAGAGAGACAGATGGTAGGTGAAGGGAAGGAGACAAAGATTGGAAAATGTGCCACCACAAGTGGGACACAACCGGATCACAAAACATTTCCTAAGAAAAGGAGACATCAGGCCTTGGGAAGGTGTTAATGATGCTTTCCAAGAAAGAATAACTAGCTGTTCTTATAATTTCCAGCTCTTGCCTATGAAATATTAAATTTGCTGCACAGATGGCCCCTAATACTATTTTGGAGCTATGTTGCTGTTATTATTACGATTATTATTCGAAAAGGAGAAGGGTTTTCAGGTGATTGCAACAGTAAACTTGCACTGATGTCTTTTTACCAAATGCAAGTCAACCCATTGGGACATTTTATTCCACACTCCCAGCCATATACCTCTGCCACAAATGTGTGTGTTTGTCTGCGTTTCTTTTTGCTAATGTTAGCACCAGCACTAGATTTGCTAGCATGGCAAGGGAGGAATGCCTGACTATGTGGCTCAGTGGCTAAGACACTAAGCTTATCGATCAGAAAGGTTGGCAGTTCGGTGGTTCAAATCCCTAGTACTTCTGTGTGAGCAGGGGGTTGGACTAGATGATCTCCAAGGCCCCTTCCAACTCTGTTACTGTTCCTGAACACTGCCTTTGGAGGCGGTAGGGAAAAAAAATATGAAGGGACCTCCCCAGCGGCCGCTTCCTTCATGACGTTGGAGGAGGCCGGACTACACGTTACACACAACGCTCCCAATTTTTTTGAAAGGAGAAGAAGCTTCTGGAGGCTGTGACTGGAAGGAAAGGAGAAGGGATGTATATTAAATCTTTTTGGGTTCACTTTTTGTACTCGGAATGGCTCCTGCAGGGATCATAACTCCCCACAGAGAAGATGGATCACTGCTGTAGGAGTTGTGGATTATATACCAACACATTTGGTGTCCTTTTCCAGTCACGGCCACCTGAAACTGGCTGCTTTTTATTTCCAAACATCAGATGAATGTTACCTGCGCTTGTGAAGAAAGGTCTAATTCAGCTCTTAAAATTGTCCCAGTAAATCAGATCAAGGAACGCTCCACGGAGGTAGGAAAATATGGAATAAATGATCTTGCTTGCCTTGGATCATGTTATATCATCAGTAAAATCATATAATAAATGTTTTCCTCTTGCATGATCGGGGAAAGGGTTTCCATTGCATATTTTCATTTCGGATGAATAAAAACTTACAATCCCTATATGCAGGTTTGACAGCACACCGTAGTTACATACTGTCTGGAATGGGTCGAGCATGGCCGCTCTCTCCTGTGTCATCCTCCTGGTTATCAAACTTCACGTAAGATACTTGTGATTGAATTTCCTGATTTTTTTCTTTTTAAAGGAAAGCTTAACATCAGTTACAGGGGTTTTAAATTGGCTCAAGGTAATGGAACTGAGAAAGGTTGTAATTGCCTTCAGGGAGGAGTGGAGAAATGACACCATAGCATCTCGCATTTGAGTTCCTCCTCAATCAGACCAAGATAGTTTCAGGAGGTAGGAACTGGGTTGGGGGAAAGGATCCAGGGAAATAAGGCTCAACATTTGTCTGCCTGGAGGATAAATCGGGATAGTTTATTTATGTAACTTAGTATTTGACCTGGAGACAGGGAGGTCCCCAAGTCAAATTTTTCTTGGAGGTGATCAGAATGATAGGAATTGGGTTGTAAGTCAATGTGGGTTCTTCTCTGGGACTCCTTGGAGAAGAAGTCCGTACATCTTACATCTTAAAGTCACTGAGGTTGAGAAATATGGCTCTAACCTCTTCCTGTCCTCTCCCAACGATGGATTCATGAGATGGTTCCTACATTAAGGGTGAGTCCATACTCTGTTACTCCAGTTACTGGAGTAACTGGAGTAACTCCTCCATTTACTCCAAGGAGCTGCTGATCCAGTTCTACAGAGGAATTATTGAGTCTGTCATCTGCACCTCTATAACTGTCTGGTTTGGCTCTGCAACCCAACAAGACAGACACGGACTTCAGAGGATAATTAGAATAAGAGGATAATTAGATAATTATGTACACTGAGAGCATATGCACAAAAGACAAATTCCTTGTGTGTCCAATCACATTTGACCAGTAAAAAATTCTATTCTATTCTATTCTATTCTATTCTATTCTATTCTATTCTATTCTATTCTATTCTATTCTATTCTATTCTATTCTATTCTATTCTATTCTATTCTATTCTATTCTATTCTATTCTATTCTTCAGAAGTACCATTATTCCTTCCAGTGCTCACCAGTATGAAAATTCATTCAGTGGGACAACTCTTCTGGACCCTGAACTAACTCTGTTCCCCCAATGTTTTAATTTTCGCCCAAGTTTCCTGGTTCACATAGGCCCTTCCTTTCTCCCCAGTTGGCCAAGGGACATTTACCTTGAATGAGGGACATCTTTGTTCCTTCGGAGGATGGAATCATTTCCTGGAGGCTCTGGAGTGGTGGACATAATGCTGGCACAGCGATATCTCAGGGTTTGCTGGGTTTCAGAAGGGAAGGCCAAGAAAAGAAAAGAAAAGAAAAGAAAAGAAAAGAAAAGAAAAGAAAAGAAAAGAAAAGAAAAGAAAAGAAAAGAAAAGAAAAGAAAAGAAAAGAAAGAAACAGAAATTGTCAATGGTGCAATCATCTTGATGAGTTTCCTGCCTCAGAAGAAAACACACTTGTTTGTAAACCAATCAGTGCTTCTGCATCTACTAGCTTTAACACTTCATTCTGTGGTTGTCGTGGAATGCAGTCTGGATTCCCAGGAGGGAGGGGCTATACTCCAGAGGAGCAAGAGACAATACAGTTTGTGTGAGAGAAAGAGGATGAAGACAGCTCCTCCTCAATGGTTCGGGGCAAATAGTCTGCTTTAGTCTGGCAAGATTCCTGCCTCAACACAAGGAACAATAAAGAAATCTATTCGGAAGAATCACATTATCTTTCTTGGTTTTTTTGGACCCCCGACAGTTGTTCCACTGTTACGGCTTTCATCCACCGAGTCCTTTCATCCCATTCGGAATTAGGAACAGAATTTAGAATGGTGGCTGTAATGAAAAGCTGATAACCCGCTTTATAAGGGAAGTAGGAAAGAAATCATACGGAGCAAAAGGGGGGAGTCGGTGAACGTGGGAATGAATGTATGGAGGAGCGCGGATGCATAAATGCATTCCAAATATATCTGCAAGAAACCCAGAGTGATACGGTAGCTGTTTCCACTGCAACCAAGTTGTGTGTGCAGTTTGCACATTAGGCAGAGTTGAATATTTCAACAGCTTCCTATTTCGATTCTTTTCCAGCAGTAATGGCAAGTTTGTGATATCGTATCTGTTACGCGGAATATGGCAGTCTATTCATCTCCGAGCAGTGATTTACATAATAACTAATGGGGGGGGGGGAAATTTTCCCCTTCCTTCTTCTCCCCCAATGACTTCAATTTAAGCCATGAAATCAGTTTCTCAGGTTTGCCCTAGAATGGGGGGAGGGGAAAAAGATTATTTTAATTTATATTTATTTAATAGGATTGCAAGGCTCTGCCGTCTACAAGAGAGGCAGCTTAAGAGGGTTTACAGCAGCACTGAGCAAGGAAAACAAACAGACAAGGCCTGTCAGACATTACAAACAGACGAAGAAATGGAACAAGTCTATCAAAACAATTTGAGCAATCGCAACGCACACTAAGAAAGGCTCCCTGGAATGGAGGGGAAAAAAAAAATCAATCGGAAAACACAACAAGCAAATATGGGGCATGTATAATTAAAAGCGTTGTGAAGAGAAATATACGAAGGCAACTGTGTGATATTTCCGTTGTCATCAAATCTGCAGCCATTGAGTGGAGCTGATTCATAGAAATAGATTTTTTTTTTCTGGACCGAGACTTTGGGGAGTGATTTTAAGCGTCCCTCCTGCTGTTGACACCAATCCTTCAGTCTGCAAACATGTGTGAGCTCTTGCAGAAAGACTAAGCCGGGTGTCCCCATGGGGGCAGACAAATACGCCTTTCCTTACAAGCAGAAGTGGATTCTCTGATAGTTTTGGTGATATTTACAAGAAGAATTCATGAAATTTTTTCTCAATCCAGAAAGTTGGCAATGAAGCAGGCTCAGCTTGGCAGCTCTGTGTCCCAAACTGAGAAAGTCGACTTAAAAATAATGGACGATAGGGACACTACTAGGGACACAGTGGCTCAGTGATTAAGATGCTGAGCTTGTTGATCAGAAGGTCAGCAGTTCGAATCCCTAGTGCCGCATAATGGGGTGAGCTCCCGTGACTTGTCCCAGCTTCTTCCGACCTAGCAGTTCGAAAGCATGTCAAAAATGCAAGTAGAAAAATAGGGACCATCTTTGGTGGGAAGGGAACAGCATTCCGTGCACCTTTGGCACTTAGTCATGCTGGCCATATGACCACGGAGACGTCTTCGGACAACGCTGGCTCTTCGGTTTAGAAACGGAGATGAGCATCACCCCTAGAGCCGTAAATGACTAGCACACATGTGCCGGGGAACCTTTACCTTTGCCTTAGGGAGCACTAAAAAGGGGGTGGAGAGGGTCATTGGGGCAAAAAAGCAAATTTGGAAGGTGGTTATTGTGATGGAATTCTTCCCCCTGGATTTCCCGGAAGGGAGGGAGTGAATTCCAGAGGAGGAAAAGACAACGTAGTTTAGATAGTTTGTGTGAGAGAAAGAGGATGAAGACAGCCCCTCCTCAATGGTTCCCAGAATAGGTGTAAGTTGTCTGCTTTAGTTTGGCAAGAGTTCCATCTACCGGTGAGAAATAGTAAAGAAATCTGCTCCGAAGAACCTCAATGTGTCTTTCTTGGTTTTGGAAAGCTGACATCAATCTTGCCAAACTAAAGCAGATGACTTGCACCATAAAAACTTACTCTGGGAACTATTAGGGAGGAACCGTTCTCACCCTCTTTCTTTCACACCAACTATCTAAGCTGTGTTGCCTCTTGTTCCTCTGGAATGCAGCCCCGCCCTCCTCGGAATCCAGACAACATTCCACCAGAGACCCCCCCCCCCCACCAGCATGCTACCTGGGGAATTCTGGGGGTTGAAGTCCACCCAACTTTTTTAAAAAAATAATCTTTATTAAATATTTACAATAAAATTAATACACAATAATAATTGAAAAGCAAGCAAAGAAGTAAAACATAGAAACACTTAAACACAAGACTAAAACAAAACCACAAACAAGACTAACTGAGAGTTAAGCTCACTCTCCAATTAATATTAATTAATATCACCCTAGCCAAACATTTCAATGTAGTCAGATTTTTTTTTGATTAACTGCAAAACAATTGGTCTGCTTTTATCAAAATTGTAAAGAGTTATAAAGCCTAGTGAATATCTAGTTAATCTAATTAGACGATCTTATCACCCTTCTCCTAAGTTAAATCTTCTTTTGAGCCAAACTAAACATCTATCCCAACTTTTATTATATACTGAATCTTTCTTATCTTTTAAGATATACGTTAGCCTGTCCATCTCAGCACATCAAAGAATCTTGTTTAATATCAGACAGTCGGTGGGGGGGTGGGGGTCTGCATTTTTCCACAGTTGAGCAAAATGCCACCCATCTTAAAGTTGCTACGGTTAAGAAGAAACATTGGTTTAGACTGGGTGTCCCTAAGTCTTGTCTAGCCTTGGATGGGGCTTTGATTTGGAGTCAAAGGTGTTCATCTTGATTTTTTTTGTGTGTGACCCAGCTGCCTGCAGATACCCCGAATTGTGGACTTCTCAGCAGCATCAATTCAGAGCAGAAATCTAGATGGCTTTGGGTCATCATCACACAACCGAGTGAAATATAGTTCATTTCACTGCCAGAAGCTCCTGCTTAGAAAGTCTTTGGCCGAAGGTGTCTTTTATTCTTCGCCTAGCTTTTTTTTTTTATTAACACCTTTTTCCCCCTCTACTTTAGTGACCCTGAAGAAACACATTCTTGTGCAATGGAATCTCACAGACAACTGCCCAAAGTCTACGATGTTTTTCTTTCTTTTCTTTTCAAGAATTGTCCAACCTTTGCAAGGCAACCAGATAACAAAATCTTTCCCGTTTTGTCTCCTCGTGAACCTCTGTTACAGTGGGGAAGTAAAAGATTCCTGGGAATATCTTCAGGGAAATACAAATTTAGAAGTTGGAAAGGTGATAGCCACGGGTGGGCTTCGAAAATGTTAGCAAGGGGTTGGTGGGTGTGGCCATGGTGGGTGTGGCATAGTCATCCTCCTGCACCATGGCGGTGGTGGTGGGAAAAAGCATTTTTGCCCTCCCTGGGCTCCAGAGGTTTTCATTGAGCCTCCGGGAGGACAAAAATGGCCTTCCCAGGCTCTGGAGGCCCTCTGGGGGCCAAACTTCCAGTAGACCCATTTTTCACCCTCTCCGAGCCTCCACGCATGCCCCGCACTTACCTGCATCCAAAATGGGCCGCATGGGGACTCCTGGGAGGGGCAGTATGGGTGGGGCGGGGCCAGCCAGGAGTGGGATTTGGGAGTTCTCCGAACTGCACAGAATCTTAGCTAGAGGTTCTCCCGAACCCCTGCAAACCTTCAGCAGCCCGCCCCTGGTGATAGCAATAGCAATTGTGTGTGTGTTAAACAGAGCAAACTATTAACGTTCATGCAGGGGGAAAAAAATCATATTCAAGAATTTAGACCGCAGGTTGGGGAAAAACAACCCCTTCCATTTCTGGAATTGCAAACAGAGGAAGAAGAGACCCCAGAACTGGGTAACAAGGAAAGACCAGGCTTTCAAATTCCTTACAATTTTGCTAACTTCGCAGCTGCCCGTGGAGTTGTGGATGGATATCGGTTGAGAAGATGCTTCAGGGTAGCTGTGGCTGGTCTCAATCTTCTCTTCACTGTGGCCTGGAACGACTGGGTCATTGAACAGCAAAAGTGGAGATAGTCAGAGAGAAAGACAAGCAACTGAGTTGTTGGCTTTTAAGTTGTGCTGTACACATCATTTTATGCAAAGAAGACTTGCAACACCTTCTGGCTTTTTATGGTCCTGAACTTACAACAGTTCTTTTAGGGACCATACAGAGTTACAATGACACTGTTCTGGCCCAGCTCTGCAAACAAGACAAACCCTCTGTAATCAATCAACGGTTCCTTTATTAGCAGCAGCCCCGGCAAAAAATCTCTCTCTCTCTCTCTCTCTCTCTCTCTCTCTCTCTCTCTCTCTCTCTCTCTCTCTCTCTCTCTCTCTCTCTCTCTCTCTCTCTCTCTCTCTCTCTCTCTCTCAGCTAACAAGTCTGTCTGGCAGGGAGATGAATAGTTGTCTGCCACACCTATTCATCTGCGCCCCCTGCCTTCTATCCTCAGAGCTAGGGTGGGGCTTCGCTAGCAGCGGAGGACCCGAGGACCAGCCCATAGATTTCCACTGCTCTCCTCTCCTCTGCCTTCTGCACATCTGAGCATCAGGCACTGGACCCAGCTGAATACCTCCGCTTCCTCATTAGCCACCTCCAGACCTGAAGACTGTTGACTCTCCATCTGAGGGCTGACGGACGGCCCAGGCTCTGCCTCTCTCTCTCTCTCTGCCGGCTCCATTCCCTCTTCCCCCTCGGAGCTCCCAGGTTGCCTTGATGCTGAAAACACTTGCACCATCCCCACCGTCACGTGATCAAAATTCAGACCCTTGGCAACTGACTCATATTTATGACGGTCACAGAGTCCTGGGATCCCGTGATCCCCTTTTGCGACCTTCTCAGAAGCAAAGTCGATGGGGAGGCTGCGTTCACTTAACAACGGTATTACTAACTTAACCACTGCAGTGATTCACTTAACAACGGTGGCTAGAAAGGTTGTAACATGGGGCAAGTTCACTTCACAAATGTTTCGCTTAGCAACAGAATGGTGGGGGCTCAATTACGGTCGTACATTGAGGAGTACCTGTAATTGGGTCCCTTCCTTTGTTGATCTTTTCCTATCATACAACCGAGGAAATCTCTTCCGATTTCTTATCTACCTCTTTTTTTTTTTAAATTCAGAGACTGAGGATTTGAGACGCATCTGAGTCAAAAAATATACAAGTCCTTCCGGAATTCACCGAAAATGAAACCTTGTTTTCGAAAGTTATTTCTGTTGCTCTTTAGACCTGCTTGCATTCTCCTCCTATAAAGCCTTTAATCTGTTTATCAGCAACCTCTTTCAGGCATTAAAAACATGGCTGGCATCTGGTGGGATTTTCTCCGTGTTGCTCGGTAACTCAGTCAAGATCATGAGATTTTTTTTACCCCCCAAAGTTTTAAATGTTAATTTTTATTTAACTTTTGTGGATTCTCTTGGTCTCTGTGGGCATCTTCGTTACCCTCCTATGATCCTCGGCTTGAATTGTAAACAAAAGTTTGCTTAGGGTTTTTTTGGGGGGGGGGGGGGGTTGGTGTTGGAGAAGACTTCTGAGAATGCCAGGGAGGCCAAAAAGAAAGAAACAAACAAACAATTGGCTCGTTGAACAAATCGCCCCCAAGTTGTCATGTGAGGCACAAATAACCCAGCTCAAATTATCCTACTTTGGACACCTTACATAAAGAAGAAGAACCTCTGGAGAAGATTCTCATGCTGGGAAAGGTGGAAGAAAAGAGATGAAGAGGACAACTAGAAGCAAGGAGGAAGGAGAAGATAGTTACAGTGGTGATGGGACACTGTTGGAAGACCTGAAGGATCATAGAGTTGGTCTATGTCAAACTCAAGGTCCGCGGGCCAGATCTGGATGGCAGGTGTTTAGATCTGGCCCACGGGGCCTGCCTGGAAACAGCAAAGGACTGACCCATGGTGCCTCTGCAAGCAAAAGTGGATCTGTGCCCCATTTTCACTGGCAGAGGGCTACCAAAACAAACTAAAAACAAAACAAAAGGAGAAAGCTTTCCCCTTTTGCATCTGAGCATGCAAGAATGGACAGGAAAGGAGAAAGGGAAAGAGGAAAGACAAAAAGAAGGGAAGATGGGAAGAGGGCAAGGAAGGAAAAAGAAGGAAAGAGGAGAAGGAAGAAGAAAGGAGAATGAAGAGGGAGGGAAAAAGAAGAGAAGAGAAGGAAGAAAGGAAGGAAGGAAGATTATAATGAGACTGAGGGAGGGTGTCAGGGAAGTCCGGCCTTAGCACTTGGCCACCACATGTGCCCTCAACATGAGTCTGGTGTCACGCCCACATGTCCATGCCCCTGGCCACGCCCATGCCCCCCCTCTGCCCCTCCAAGGTCAAGCACTCTGATGCGGCCCTCCATGAAATTGAGTTTGATACCCCTGATCTATGTGATTGCATTCATGCATGAGCTAGACAAGACCTGTGGAAGATTGTTTTCTGCAGCAAGGTTATTATAAGCACAACAATGGAAAGACTTTCAAAATAGCCACAGTGGAGAAGACCTGAACTGGGTCAATCTACAGCTTTGATGGGAACCTTCCAGCTAGAAGAAGGGGAACTAAATATTGTCTCAATCACCTGTCCATTTCAAGTGCTGCTTGAAAGCGTTAACTGTCAGAAAGAGGAGGATGAGGGTTTTTTTAAAAAAAAAAATCTTTTGGGAAACTGGAAACTGTTCACTTGGAACAAAGGCAAGAACTTAAACATTAAGGAGACATCTGAAAAGCCAACAAGTACAAGAAGATGAGTTTTTGTTCCTCTGACCTTGGAAATCTGGCGTCCGATTCGTACCGAGGGGCGATTTTGTTCTAGGAGGCTGAAAGAGAGCAAGAAATCCTTCTGAAATGAGGATGTGTGTTCACATTCCCCATAGAACAACACCTCATACACTTTGCCCATGGTAAGCAATGAATTTGCGCCTCTTCCCTGGAACGGGAGCATCCGTGTTCTAATTATAAGATCACTCTGGTGTTTTGGAAAACTAATTGCTCTATTATGGATTTAAGAAGAAAACACCAAGGAAATATGAGATAGGAGGAACAGATGTGGTAGAGTTTACAAAACTCTTAAGGGGACACCCAAATGTGGCAAGAAATCTAAGGATCACTAAGGATCACTAAGGTTAGAATCATAGGGCTGAAACGGACCTTGGAGGTCTTCAGGTCCAACTCCCTGATCAAAACAGGAGTTAAACAGTAGTCCTAAATTGAGGACTACTGAAAGGTGATATCCAGATCATGCAGTCCAGCCCTCTGCAGTGAGCTGGCAACTGTTTGAACCATGCATGAAAGCTGACTGCCTAATCCAAAGATTGTCCTCCAGCCACCTCCAGCCCCACATGGATCATACCTGAAAGCCTTTGATGTTTAATCTTCTCCTAAACTGGGGTGGATCCAAGGGGAAGAATTTGCTGTCTTCAGGAGACTCTTCGGAAGTTGAAGAGTCATCTGCCTCTTGGCCATTGGTTTTGGGTCTGGAGGTTTCCAGCATCTGAGATATCACAGTGAATGGCAAATTCCGTGGTAAACTCTGGAAGAAAGAAGAGGACGGGTTTTAAAAACTGGCAAGTTCCATCTAGAGCAATAGCGTTGGAAGGGATGTTGAAGGTCTTCTAATCCATCCCTCTGCTCAAGACCCTATAGCATTCCAGGCAACTGAGTGTCCAATCTTTTCTTGAAAACCTCCAGTGATGGAGCATTCACAACCTCTGGAAGTAAGTCATCCCACTGATTAATTGAAGTCATCTAGGACATTGATCAAGAACTGAGCCTTTAAAGTGGACCTCCTCAACTTTCACTGGATGTCTTCTGACTTGGGACACACAAAGCAACAGCAGCGGAGGTAGAGCTACCTGGTCATAACCGTTGTCCTTTGAGAGACGTCTGAGTTTGCATTCCAGGTTGATGATACTTGCTTCCTTCCGGACCATTTCAATCCTAAGGTCATTGTTTTTTTCCTCCAGTTCCCGAATCTGCTTCCGGTGTTTGTCTTTCTCGATCAGGCACTGGGAATACTGGATTTGGGCCTCGTCCCGGGAGTGGAATGCCTCCAAAGAGAAAACAACACCAAGAGTTCAACACCATGAAAAAGCTGATGAAGGATTTAAGACCATCATTTCCCCTTCAGATAGGAAGCCCTCCATCCATCAAGTGGTTTGAACCAACTACCTTCCATCCCAAACCCACATGCATTAATGATTTTTAATATTTGTGCTTTGTTTCATTTTGCTCTTTTGTATGTATGTATATTTAAAGATGTGACCTGCTACGAGTGTTCTAGTGAACGAAAAGGGAGTTGGCTCAATCAATAGAATGTAATCATTGGGTTCTCCCCGGCATCTGCTGCCAGAGGTTCCTCAGGTATTTTCAAGCACCTGATCTCGCTCCTTCTCCACCTCTTCCAGCTGTAGCATGACCGTGTTCATGCGGTGCTTGTACATCTCACAGTCTTTCCCCAGAGTCGAGCATTTTAACTCCAGTTCTTGTTTCTCTTCAAGGTACTACAAGGAAATAAACGCAAATGAGGGTCCATCAAGATCCAGTCTGTCCCAAAAAAATAGAACTCCACTCTGTAAACTACAGTTTCACTTTGATAGTTTGCAAAAGGGAGGAGTGTTTGAGAAGATGTTGCTGTTTAGTCCGCCAGTGGCCTGTGGAGCTGGTAGTAGAATCGGACAGTGAGGAGGCTGGGGAAGAACATGGGCCAGTCCTGGAGTCTGGGGAAGGCTCGAACTAGGGCTCTGCGTCAGAGGCAGAGATGGGGCCAGCGCCATCTGGAAGTTATGTTCAGACTCTGGAACCTCTAGAGTCTGATGTCAGCAAGGCAGAGGAACAGGGAGAGCCTGTTCCCAGTGTGCATATGCACAAACCTGCCAGAAGGCAATAACAGTTAAGACAAAAGGGACGACTCAGGAGAAAGGCTTGGAGATGATTGGCCCCTTCCATAAGACATAAAGGCGGAGCAAAAGCACATGAGCCTTTGCAGGAAGCAACTTTGTTCGTTCTGGTTAGTTTAAATTCTGAAGCTCCATTTTGATTCCGTGTGGCCTTGCAAAGCTAATTGCCAATTAGGTCTTTGGCAGCATGTCAAGGGAGATAAAGGTGGATGCTTATCAGCCTTCTCCCGAAGGACTGTGGCTGTTGGACTCTTTACAACTCTTTGTGACTCAACTGTGAATGAACAGAATGAGAATGAACAGCCTGTGATGAACAGAATTCACAGCCGTTGAAATAAAACAAGGGTTTGGGGGATTAATTGTATGCTTTTTACCGGCTCAGGAACCCTAGGTCAGAACAGTTGCTTTGAATCTACTGCTAATGTCAGGTTCCAAGTAATGCATCCATCACCAATTGAACTCCTAAAGCTGGAGGAGATGTTCCTGTAGACAGGAATCCTACATGGCGTGTAAGACATGGAGTTGGCTCATACTCTTATACAGATGATATTTGGGGAAACCAATAAGCCAAACAATACCAACCAAAAGAGTATCTAGATAAGCAGATTGAGACTCTAATTTAGGTAGATCTAGGACAATCCTGAACTTCTGTTCATTGTTCTTTGTTCTTTCTACTTCTGGGCTTCTGTTTTACCTTATCCCGGAGGTCTTCCGCATGACGGATCTCTTCCTGGAGATTAAAGATCTTATTGACCAACTCTTGGCGATCCTCAAGAGCTTCTTTGCGGTCGTGTTCTAGGATATCCAAAATGGCTTTGTCAGAATCTGGCAATCTTGGCTTCCCAGCCTGTAGTAAAGAAGCAGGAACAGGTAGAGATTGAGTGGGAAGGGGAAAGAATGATGCGGATAGATGAAAAAGTGGAAGATTTTCTAATTTCAGATGCCCTTGGTGCAATAAAAGATGAAAAGAAATAAACCATGATTGCAGGTCAATGTTTTAGACCAAAGTTTTCTGCTGAGCTTTTGGTTGCATCCTAAATTTGCAAACTTTGATGGGATGAGCAAGTGACAACGTTAGTAGTAATCTATCTGCATTTTTTTTCTTTGCTTCCCAGAACATTTCCGAATTAGACACTTGTCCCCTAAGTGGTGGGTCTACTGATCACTTCCTTGTGGGATCTAGAACACAAAGAACTTTTCCATTGAACACGTTTTTGCAGAACTAAACTGGCTCTAAATCTCTACAGCTTTTCAGTCCTTAAAAATACAGAGCTTTTGAGGACATAACACCCCCACAAGTATTTGGAAGCCACCACAAATACTGGGATGTTGAGAATAAATCTTTCCTCAAGCACAAGGAATCCTCGATTTATGACCCCAACTGAGCCCAAAGTTTCTGTTGCTAAGTAAGACATTTGTTAAGTGAATTCTGAGGGCTGTTGACCCTCCATCTGAGGGCTGACGGGCGGCCCAGGTTCTGCCTCTGTCTCTCTTTCCCTGACAGCTCCATTCCCTCTTCCCACTCTCAGATTGCCTTGATGCTGACTTTGACTCCCACGCCACATCTGATTCAGCTGCTGGATGGGCAGCGGCTGCTGACAGGCCATAACACAAACTCTGCACTCAGGTCAATGGTAGCTTGCAACTAGCAGAAATCAGGGTTAGGGTTGGATTAAGGTTGACTATGCTTCCCAATTCCTGTACTCACCCATTCTAAGTTGCAAAGCTATATCCTAGATCGGTGATGGCTAACCTTTTTGCCATTGCGTGCCAAAAGCGGGGGGAGCGCGGGGGGTTTGCGTGCATGCATGCCCACACCCATAATTCAATACGCCCCCCCCCGTGAATGCATGCTCTCCCCCCTGCTTTTGGCACATGATGGCACGGTGGGCCTTGTAGGCCCATTTTTCACCCTCCCCAGGCTCCAGAGGCATTCTTGGAGGCTGGAGAGGGCGAAAACAGCCTCCCCCATCCCCCAGAGGCCCTCTGGAGGGCTGGAAACAGCCTGTTTCCCAAATTCTAGTGGGCCCGGAATGGCCAAAAATCAGGTGGCCGGCACGCACATGTGTGCTGGAGCTGAACTAGGGCAACACTCGCATGCCCACAGATATGGCTGCCTGTGCCACCTGTGGCAGCGTGCCATAGGTTTGCCATCATGGTCCTAGATAATCAGATATTAGCCAGAAAAAAGAAATGCCCACCTGGATTATAGACTGCAGCTCCTGAATTTTGGTCTTCAGCACCTCATTCTCGTGCTCAAGTTCGAAAACTTGTTCTTTCCTCGGCCGATTTTCGATGTCGTTTTTGAGTTTCAGAGACTGGTTCCTCTCCAGCTTGCATTCTTCCTCCACTTTATTTAACTTGTGTTTCAGCTTGTCGATCTAAGGTAGCCCCACAGAGAGCCAAGATAAACAAAGAGGTATCAGTCATCTTCAGAAGAAATCTTTGCTCCATATGGTGTCATCAACAGCCTTGGTTCCATCTGTTGAGATGGTCTCCAAATCGAATTCCCCAAGCCATCCCCGGTGTTTTCAAGCAAGAATGAAGGACTCTGGTTAATTTTCTATAAGACATATTGCAGAGACAAAAATAATGACTCCAACAACAGTTTTGTTAGTGAAGAGCAAGCGGGAGAAACAACAGAGTCAATTTAAAGCCGTTTTAGACATTACTCAACAGGGCTAAAGAATGCAGGAGAGACCCCAAGCATGCCATTAGTAGCTAGATGAAGCTTTTCATCATAGAGTTCTTCCAAGTTAACTTTCACAATCAAGCATGGAGACAACAATTCTCAGAATTCCCAGGTGCTGAAATCCAAGCCATCTGGGTGTCCACCAGCTGTGAAAAATTCTAGTTTCTAGTCTAGAAGGTCCTATTCTATTCAGTTGCCATTGAATACTATTTCCAAAGATCTCTAATCATTGGTTATGTTGGTTTGAGATTGTGTTTGATCTGGTGTCACTTATTTTGGCCATGTCATGTGGGGGAACTCACTGGATAAAGCAAGTATGTTTGGAAGAGTTAGCGGTCCAGGCCATCAAAGAACACAGTGGCCATCAAAGCTGACCCCAGCCAGGACATAGAACAACTCAAAGAAGTAGTACAGGAGAGAAGATGTGGAGAGACCTGGCTGATAGAATCACCAAGAGTTGGACATGATTAAATGGATAACATCATCATCATTATAAATTTGGAGAGCCACAGATTTCTTGCTACCATCTCCTACATGATGGCTTCAAATATGGCCTGCCAACCATTCATTCAAGGATGCCATTTAAATCACAAAGTGCTTTGTTTGTTTGAGGTTGATATATGAATCAAATAATGGTGATTTGTTAAAAACATGGACTCAGGGCCACAAATGAAATGATCACCTATTGCAAAGGGGGAATCCAATGTTCTCAAGAACTTCCTCTCACCTGAAGCTGAAGGTCTCTGCTTCTCATCACGGCCATGTTCTTCTCTTCGCTGAGCTGGGCATATCTCATTGCCAGGTTGTAGTTCTCATCCTTCACTTTGATCAGCTCGTCATTGTAATTGTTCCTCTCTTCTTTCATTTTGTTGTATCTCTCCTGGAACGTGAGCAGCTCGATCTTGTTGAGCTTCAGCTGCTTCCTCTCATCTTCCATCTGGCGAGATTTGGCCAAGAGTTCACAGCGCTGGGCATCCTTCGTCTTGACTTGCTGCTGCAGCTTTATGATCTCATTCATCAGAAAGTGAGTAAGACCCTCGTGTCCCTCTTCTACTACGATGAAAACAGAGAAAGAAACTAGCACAATGTAAGTTATCAAAACAAGTTGAAAGTGGTGAGTAGAGGTAGGGGTTCAATCAATCAACATGGGGCTAAACACTCTGATCCAAACAAACTGTAGACCAGGGGTGTCATACTCAAGGCCCGTGGGCCAGATCTGGCCTGCAGGGTGCTTAGATCTGGCCCATGGGACTGCCCTGGAAACAGGACAGGACTGGCCGGTGGTGTCTCTGCCAGCAAAAACAGAGCTCAGGAGGGTCACGTGTGCATCTCCCAGGCTCCATTTTCAGCAGTGACGGCCTCCTGCAGCCCACTGCCAGCAAAAATGGAGCTTGTGAGGGCCACGCGGGGCCCTCCAGGACTCCATTTTCACTAGCAGAGGGCTGAAGAAGGTGGTCACAGCCGAAAACAGAGCCTCAATGACTGATGTCAAGCTGGCCACGCCCACCCTGGCCATGCCCCCCAGCCATCACTGCCTTATATTGATTGTATGGAACAATAGACTCCTCCAATAGTGAACCCCACTTACCAACAATAGTGGAAAAACGTCGTGTAGGTTCCTTTCCTGTCACTAATTTGTAGAGTTCAGGATAGTAAAATTCAAGGCTCTCCAAGAAAACCACGTAACCCCTCTCTCCCTTTGTATGGAGAATGTCCAGGAGGCGACCTACAGCAAGGACAAACATTGGTCTGGTTACTAAAATAGAGAATTTCACTTTGAAACAGAAACTATGAACGGGATAAGATGATGCGAAAGTGGCACAAGAAGATCGAATGCAGCTGTATAACGCATGAAACACACACACACACACACACACACACACACACACAGGTCTTTGGTTATTCGGGTTTTCTCCTGCGTAAAATTGGAAGTGTCTTGGCGACGTTTTGACGAAGTCTCATTCATCATTTTCAGGCTGGTGTTTTTGGCTTCGTGCTTCTAGGAGCAATGTGGGATTGCAGCTGTTTCTTCCTTTTAACTGCTAGTGGGTGTGTGAACTGATTGGGTGGGAGCTTGGCTGTGTTCTGATTGGGTGGAGATGTGTTCTGATTGGTTGGGGGCTTGGCTGTGCTCTGATTGGATGAGGGGTTGGCTGTGCTCTGATCGGCTGGGGGTGTGTTCTGTTTGGGTGGGGGCTTGGTTGTACTCGGGTTAGTCTGAGTAGCAGGGGGATTTGAGCTGGTGAGTTGCGTTGCTGTTGTTTGGCTTCATGTTTGTGGCCGTGCCACATCTTCATGGTGGGTGTCAGTCTGCTTCATGTATGGATTGGAGGGGTTTAAAGTGGCTAATGATGCAGCTGCGGTCTGGCTTCTGGTCCGTGGTCGTCCCTTATCATCAGTGTGGGTTTGAGTCTGCTTTCTGTGTGGATTTGTGGTGGTGAAAACCCGAATAACCAAAGACCTACATACAAACTCCCGCGAAAACCTCAGAAAACACACACACACATATTTGAAATGCAAACTGTGAAATTACCTTTTCCAGCACCAGCCAAAACAACTCAAAAGAATACACCATTTAAAAAAAAATTCTGAAGAATATCAAGGCAAGACAGAACAAGCCTTATGCATAACATTTAGCAGAACTGGTGCTCTGCATATAAACCTTCCAGAATTTAATACCATTTGTTTAAACACCAAATTGATATGCTGTCCTTCTGCTAAAAATTAACATTTAAGGTGGCTTTTACAGTTTCCAAGAATAAAATAAAGGCAATTGTAATAAAACCTGAATGATAAACTAATTGACCTTTAAAGGCTTAGCTAAAGAGAGAATAAGTACTGGGTCTCCAAGGAAGCCTGGTGAAGCATCTGAAACTCTTACTCCGTGT